>CM042326.1:712500-907500 GCA_023566125.1 Zingel zingel | reverse complement strand
ATGAGATATTCAAAATAGGGCTGGGCGATATGGACCAAAAATCATATCTCGGTATTGTTTGGCTGAATGGTAATACATGATGTTAGAGATGCACCGATTGACCGGCTGGTGACCTGCCGGTCAGTCTGACATATGCCGATTTTATTGCGGTCAAATTCACTCGGGAGGCGCATGGTTTACATCATGCAACATCAGCACCACACGTGCACATGCAGGGTTTCCGCATGTAGCAGTGGCGCACTGCCGCTCAATCAGCTGTTTATGAAACGTCATAAAGCTCTCTCTCTCTCTCTCTCTCTCTCTCTCTCTCTCTCTCTCTCTCTCTCTCTCTCTCTCTCTCTCTCTCTCTCTCTCTCTCTCTCTCTCTCTCTCTCTCTCTCTCTCTCTCTCTCTCTCTCTCTGAACATGAAAACCACACTCACGCGGGTCCCGTGAAACATGACATCTACAATATATAGTATATATCTATAATATGACAGGCACACTGACTTTGATGAATTTACTGTTTATCAGACCCCAGATGAGACAAGAAGCTAACGCTAGCGAACGCTGCGGTCCCTCTGACGCCCCGCTGAGAGACACTGTATTCCGACACGCTGTATTAACGTTACGGTTTAAAACGCTTTCCAGGTTAGTGGGGATGCATAGCGCTCAACACCAACATTAAAAACCTACCACCGGTAGCTGATGTTAAAAAGGAACTACACGCTGTTTTCAGGTAACGTTACTGTTGACGTTCAAACAGGCTTGTGTGCGTTTTGAGAAATATCTTTATACTGCAAGGCTATATTTATTTTATTTTTATTTGTTATTTATATATTATTTTATTGCCTTTACCTGTTTTCATACATACAGAAGTTTAGTTTGCTAAATTTATCAAATTTTTTTAGTTGGATATTGGATGTGAAAAGAAGGAAATGGTTCTTCCATAACATTGCACTTTAGATGTGTATGAATTTCCCCCACCAGTAGTAATTTATATAGTTCTATTTTATATTGATCGATTATCTATTCAAAAAATGTTCTATGTTCTATGAAAAATGGTAAATTTTCTATTAAAGAAAAGATAGAAAATAAATATTTGTGTGTGCTGTAAAGTGGTTAGAAAAAATTTAATCAGAATCGGCTAAAAATCGGTATTGGCTGGCCTAACTCAATGAAAAATCGGAATCTGCCTAAAAATTGTAATCGGTGCATCTCTACATAATGTATATCTCGTTTTTTTTTTTTTTTTTTTTTTTTACAAAGTGGGCTAAATGTTCAGTTGTATGTTAAAGCCACATGTGAGATGTCACAAGCACTTTTATTACAACAGACTATTTATTTATCTATTTATTATCAAAATAAAATGCAACTTCTGGGTTTCCTTCCCTGTTCCCTGTATGAAAATATACAGCTGCAACACTTATCTAAAATAAATAGCTTATGTTAAATAAAAAGGCCCATCTCTGAGAAAGCTCCTTCAGTTGTTCTCAACAGTAACCGACTGATTAAAAAGGGAGCGAGAGAGGGTCATAGACAGGGAGCACTGAAGTTTATGATACATAAAATGTCATTGACAATAAAGCCGATTGTTGCTGTACAGTTCTCTGGTTTATCAGTGAAGGGTCTGAACTACGCTACAGACTGGATTCTCTACTCAGAGTGACAGCTGACTCATCGTGAACGGCTCCAGCGCCGGATGAATGGGCATCGGCAGGTCAGCGTCGTTACAAACGTCTCGTGTATTTAATGTCTGCATCGTCACTGCGCTGCATTTTTATGAACTATGATAATCTGGCCATGGGTTATATCTCTCACCAGCAGGCGCCGTCTCACATGCTATTACTCATAGTTACATCCAGTAACTACTGTAATCCTGTGTTTTTTACCGTGTTTATCGCTGCAGCAGCCGCTAAAACAGTAAGTCACAGCGGAAGCACTGGTACAAATACAGGCTGTCCTCTCATTCTGAACAAAATCAGGCAGTTGTTTCTAAATTGTGGAATGCCCTGCCCCTGTCGCTGCGTTCTATTGTTTCTTTTAAAACACAGCTGAAGACACTGCTATTCAGACAAGCTTTTAGTTGACTGAACTATCATGTTTTTATGTTGTGTATGATTTTTTTAAATTGTTAAACTTGCAGCAACAGTGAAGCCCTTTGTGATTCTATCTGTGATAGGTGCTATATAAATAAAGTTTTCTTACTTACTTAAATATACATCTGTGTTCATAAGAAGAGGCTGCTTGGAAAGTGAGAGGAGAAATGCAAACACAGGCACGGCTTTACAGAAGAAATGGGTCATGTACCGCAACATTAAACTATATCGATATAAACGCCATTGTCTAATCCCATATCTCGTTTGAAAATATATTGATACAAGCTAAAATATGGATATACCGCCCAGCCCTAATTCAAAACGACAGTCGACATTCAAGTGACAGAAACCCTTATCCCTCAGTGAGTCAGGGAGCGAGCACGACAAAAATAAATGCTTTCATTTCATTTGGCTCTGCTGTTGCACAATAGATCCTATATAATATAATTTTTGTTAAGAAGTACAAACAGCAAATATACTCAGTGGTTACCATCACTCTAAATAACACTGACATAGCAGAAGAAAAACAGACAAGCCTACGTCATGTCAGTAGTCAGATGCAGAGTGATTACTCAACGATGATAGGGAATTTGTTAACCAACATCAACTTTCTGTGTGACTTCCAAGTACATAAGCAAAAGGTCAAACAAAGTGCAGGTGATAGTGAAATGTTTGGTAATGTTTGGTAACACTTAATATTTCGAGCTGATAATATCCTTTTAATTTCAAATGAAGTTTCCCAGAAAGACATATATACTTTGGTACTAAGTATAGGGAAAATAAAGGCTATGTCTAATTGGTACACTTCCAGTTTAAATGGTAACAATTCATCTCCAGTGATACCTAGTCAGTAAAAAATGTAGAATCTGTCCAGAGGCAAAGATACAGTTCAACATATATGGAGAATGACATTTCCAATAATGAATGAATAATGAATAAATATTTACTTGGCTTTTAATGGAGCATTTCTCTGTAATTTGTTGCAAATTAGATACATGTTAGTTCTTTTCAGTGAACTTTTAAGAAATAAAGAAAATTGGAAATTACAGACCCTTAAAATAATTGTAATTAAAAAAAAAATAATTTCATTAATTGAAGCTGCTGTTCTTTGTTTTTTCCCCCACGAATATTCTGTATATTTAAATCTGACTATTTTAAAGTAAAATGACGCGTTGAAAGGCAAAAATACTGAAAACGTCCAGCAATACTAAATTATCTTTTGTTTACCACATATTTCCCTCATAAGCTCCACAATACAAATAAAAAGGGACTAAAATGAAATAAAATATTCATCCTAGCATATTATTATTATTATTATTATTATTATTATTATTATTATTATTATTATTATTATTATTAACACTACAGTTCCAAATACTGTATTTAGATTCAGGAACATCTCTAGTGGAAAACACTGATGTTTGAATCTGGCTAATGACTCTGTGTGGTCATTTTGACCCTCTGCAGTGAGTAACAGGTCATTTCTTTTCCAATAAGAGACCATGCTTATAGGATCAGAAAAATAAATCCCAAATGAAAACCACAAGAAAGGTGTAATATGGCTGTGTCTCTGTCTGTCATGCACATAGCGGCTGGTCTATTGAGCTTCCTCCGAGGTGAATTGATCCATGGAAGAAGCAATTAGAAACAAACAGCTTGTTGGACCAACCTCTCATGTCTTTAATCTGCTTTTTGCTGTGCGGCCAGCCGTTGTCAAACAGCATTAGAACGGGCCATTTAAAAAACGGAAAAGTGGAATCGAATGATGAATGTGTCACCCGCTTGAAGTCAATGTGTGCGTTACAAAAATGATGAAGGTGATAGGTTCCCTTGGGAACTATTTGATTACGGGCTGGATGTGCATGTTGACATGACAAACAATGCTGTCCTAGCATTGCTTGTTTTTTAAGGAGGGACAAAGCATAATCACATTGTCCAGTTTCAAGATGTAAAGACCTTTACAGAGCATCAGACTGTGACAGACAGGGACGTCACTAGGATTTAAAGACAGGGGGTGCTTAGCCCCAGGCTATTTGTAACTTGCATTTGCAAAATCTTTGCACTCACTTTTGTAACTGTATTAGAACTACACTTATTGTCAACAACCAGTCAAGAAACCAAGATGATAACAAGTAAAAAGTGACAGACGTATATCCTCTTCTTCCATTTCTACTCTGTTCAACAAAGTCACTGTAATGTTAGCTTTTAGACACATCAAAGGGATTTAGTTAGGCCAGACTTTGTTCCTGATGAGTTCTTCTGTAGGCAATGACTTAAAGGCTATCTGTCTGCTCATGTAAATGTGTGATAAAGTAATAGCATACTATATCTAATTCCTGTAAGATAAGTTGTCCAAAGAATGCTATTTGATTATACTAATTGCTGTAACTGCGCTGAGGATTGGTTCAATCAAAGTGTCATTTCGCTGTGTAGTTTGGCTTGCATACAGTATAACCCAAGATGTGTGCGTGCGTGTGCATGCAGTAGCGAGTTCAGACCAAAGAGTAGCGACATGACGAGCTGAATCCTCCAATTACTTGCAACGCTCCGGTCTGCAACGCTCTGAAAGCTGCCAGTTCACACCAATGCAACCAGACGGTGCATCATCTTGATAGCACAACGACTCTTTGTACTTCTGTCTACCTTCCGAGTTTTCAGCTATTTTGTAGCTAGATATATATCATTTGTTGCGTCTAAATATGAATGGGGATACGGTTAGTGATAATGAAATGCTTGATACAGATGCAGAATCTTTGATTCTCTGCTTTGTTTTAATGCCGCTTGGCTCTCTTCAGTAGCTAACTCTCTACCTCGCTCGTCCACATACCGTTACCGTGCACGTAGGCGCTCGTTGAGCCTCTAACACGCCATTTCAACCAGCTGACAGTTGTAAAACAGAATTAAAACAGACACACTACACACACAGATGAATGGTGAAGGAAGATTGATTCACCGTAGTTAGTGATACAGAGTGCACTGTAAAAAATTAAAATCATATTATTGTTCTTATTATTATTTTTTTTATTGTATTTTTTTAGGGGGGTTTAGGATATTTTAGGGGAGCTTCAGCACCCCTAAAATAGGGCTAACGATGTCTCTGGTGACATATGAAAAGTGTTTCCAAACATGTAAACTAAAGGAGAATCTGTTGTTGTATGCAGGGTGGGTTAAAATGATGAAATAGATCGGGACAAGGGCTGTACCCCACCCTTTTATTTTTATTATTTGGATTTTTACCATTCCATTTATTTAGGTGACTTATTCATTATTATTTAATAATTAGTGGTTCCCAACCTTTGTCCTTAAGGCACCCCTTTTCTATTATTGAGGAACCTGACGACCCTCTATATCTATATATATATATTTTCTATCCTTACTGTCCGCTCCTACTTGTACTCCAAAAAGTCCTGAATGGAAAGTGAACCTGTGGCCTGCCTGAGATGACTCATTGTTGTAGGGGGTGGGGGTGTACGTGTGTGTGTGTGTGTGTGTGTGTGTGTGTGTGTGTGTGTGTGTGTGTGTGTGTGTGTGTGTGTGTGTGTGTGTGTGTGTGTGTGTGTGTGTGTGTGTGTGTGTGTGTGTGTGTGTGAGAGAGAGAACCTCCTCATCAACCAACTGTGTTTCATCGGGTGTCCGGGGCAGATTAAAGACACAAAGACACCCTGAGTGGAACATCAAACAACACTGTGACGGAGAGGTTTGCGTGCATCCATGTGTGAGTGTGTGCGTGCGAGATGCTAAAATCACCTGTTCTTTCTCTCCAAGTCTGACTGGTGGTTGTGCATGCGTGCGAGTGTGCAAGCATGCGTGCGTGTTTGAAGTGACATCAGGTGACAGCTGTGGACAGGACTCTTGAATGTGTTCAAGATATGACTGAACACCAAAACCATGAGCAGCAGCCTCAGATGTAACAGCTCCAATCTGTCCCTTTGAAATTGCAATAGTTACAGTATTTTATTTGCTCTGGCAGAGCGTTTTGTTGTGGAAGAGTTAGCTACAGTAGACGGCGGTCGGCACGCCCCGAGTCTGGAGAAGCAGGCCGGATTACGCAACCCCACTTCAAAATATCTTAACTATCTCTTTAATGCTCCAAGAGCCAAACATACTTGCTAAATTCATACTTTTAAACACAAACGGTTATAATACTCAGAATATTGGCACACGTTTCACTGCTTGCCACTAAGTGTACAAATCACTCAAACAATGCGCGTGTCCCAATTATCATGGTACGATTGTCTATGATCACCTTGTATGAATAATTGACTGTATTTCGCAGTCAGACTTCATTATCTATATAAAACAATTTTGAAGGAAAACTGAATAGTCACCCTTACTCTATTTATTTTAATACTGACATCTGCATAAATTGCTGAATTGCTGAGTCTGAATGGGTCTGGAAACACACATTTTTATAAATAACAAAACAACTTTTCACCCAAATCTGAAACATAATGTTGTTACACAAGAATATGCCCATGTCATGAAAAACTGGAATATATCTAAATGAGTCTCCACTGTGCACTTTGGATAAAGAAATATATATGCACATGTTGTGTTCTGTAATATAATAGTATATACACATAAGAAAACAGAAATACCAAGGCATTTGGACCAATTAACATAGTTTTGGCTTTGGCTGCCGCTCGCTCTCTTCATATTGAAACTTTGTTGTGAAAATTGAGCCAAAGCAGTTGTTGAATACGGTCATACAAATGCACTTCTGCAAATAAATGACCTAATTCTAGCAATCTTTTAATTCAATCTGCAATATTTCAAAAAGGTGTATTTGAAGGTACCAAGCTTATCCATCCCATCAGATGTTTCTTCTACTGGTCTTACCCCTGAGAGTGCTCTCTGCCAGAGACACTAACCAGATCAAGAGGTCTGATGAGAAGCTGTCCATATTTCCTCCACCCTCTGACTTCCTAATCACTGGTGGTACATGTTGCTGTGGAGCAAACCCTGTGCCTGGGAAGAGTCTGGGAAACTGCTCAAGGCCACGAGACTGACCTCACACAACATCCAGCAGAACATTCAGCCTCGTACTACTATAAATACACACACTCTTTTCCTCCCACACAAAGCCAGCCACCAAATACAACCAACGTTACACAGCGAGATGTTGAGCTGTAGAGTACGTGCACACACGCGTGCATGGCCCTTCGGTCAAGCTGTCAGCAAGAATCAGCATTCAGGGCCGACGATGGAATCGACGGGGCAGATGTGCAAACACGCCTGACAGAGTGCCCCCCCCCCCCTCCCCCACAACCTCAACACACCATCAATGAGTAATAAAAAATAAACAAAAACACGCCCAATCTCACACACTGTAATGGAACAGGGTTTCGTTTACCCAGCTCACAGGTGGTCTGTGTTGTGCAGATGCAAGCGCACACAGTACAATGAAGTGGATGGAGTAACCATTGACCAATGGGAGGCAGCAGAGATAATGGAACATCTTCCTCTGTACAACAAATATGACCAAGGAGAATCCACTCAGAGCTACTAGCATTGCGCCACCTTAAAGCCCAAAATGCTCAATGCTGAGACCAGCAACGTGTGTATTGATAAAATAACTGATAGAGGCTATACTTACAAATAAATATTCTTAGAAATAAAAAAATGAATTTGATGCCTTTAATAAAAGAAAAACATTTCTGATCGCAAATTTCAAACAAACATTTTCAGGGCTGAAACTAACGATACAACTGCATTACATAGGCATTAAGCCTATCAAATGTAAAAAAAAAAAAAAAAAAAAAAAAAAAAAAAGAAAATATCAAAATTAACCAAAACCCAAAGTTATGTCTTCAAATTAGCTTACAACGCTAGTATTCGGGGCACAGGGAACGTAAAAACAAATCTCTATTTATACCACTAAAAAGGCTCAAAATATCACCACACTTCAACGGTAGCATAATGAGGGTCCCTAAATGTTAACCGAAGCATTGAGAACTTTGTAAGTGTACAGACAGTTTATTGAACGAAGAGCTGCGGGAGCTCCATGAAAGGGCTACGAGAGAGAGAGAGAGCTACCGCTAGTCAACGCCGCAACACAGCCTCGTACTTCGAGAAACTGGTGGTGTACCTGCGGACATTGTGAAGCTATGGCCACCCAACAGGAGTGTCTGTGTTGGGTCGCGATGCCCAAGAGACGCAGTGTTTGGTACAGTCTGAAGATTTCCCCTCTCTGATAAACAGGGCTGGACTTGAAACTTTTTCGGCGACCCAGACCGGAGGGACCAGATGAACAGTTATCCACTGAGTAGGTACACTAGACAAGTTATGCAGAGTGCGATTATTTCAGATATATTGAGGAAATTGCTTTTGATTTTAGTTAGCATCGCCAGCTGTAAGTCATGACTGGTTTCCAAGACGGCTGCGGCATGTAAACATGAACGTGAGTGTCTTTATAATCTATCTTTTCAATGAACTGTCTGTACACTTACAAAGTTCTCAATGCTTCTGTTAACATGTAGGTTCCCTCATTATGCTACCGTTGAAGTTTGATGATATTTTGAGCCTTTTTAGTGGTATAAATAGCGATTTGTTTTTACGTTCCCTGTGCCCCGAATACTAGCGTTGTAAGCTAATCAGCGGTCCGCGCTAGCGTCGTTCAACCTACAAACACATTCAATTAGCATGAAAACATGTCCCAGAGAGGGACCGAGCGGGTACACATCTGTTAATAACCCCTAGGTTCGTTTTGCGCCGGAATAGTCCTTTAGAGTGATATGAATGAGCAATAAGAAAGCAAATCCTACAATATTTTCTGTTTACAGCTTTAAGTAAGTGGTAATTTTACTAAATAAATAACTAACTCGCGAGCACTCAGACAGCACATACTTCTGAGGTTCACAGTCTTTAAATTCTGCATCTAGATAAGATACATTGACAATTATGGGACATGTGTGCCAGATTTTTCTTCTCATATTCATGCCGTTTTATACTGCCAGAAATAACATTTTGGTGAGCAAATAAGGTATCCTTTATTTAGGCTACATATTTATTTTTTCTGGCATAAAAGTAGAGTCTAAGTGGAATCTGTCTACAAAATACCAAATGTTCATTTTTAAAACTGTGAAATGTAATTGCACCAGGCTGCTAAAAGAGTACATGTCCTTAGGGTCTTGTATGGTCCGGCCATGGCACTAAAAAAAAAATCCTTCAAAAAAACCTCCCTAAACCTCCCGTATCCACCTGTGCTTCTGGATTCTCATCTCAAGATAGATCACCTTTTCCATATCCTCCCTACATATCCAGCTAACAAACAAGCAGAAGAAACTAACTGTATTCCTTAATCGTCACATACACACGTACAATGTAGTGGAATTCTATTACTATTATCGATTATTAACCCATCCTAAGTATTAGTAGCGTGGGCAGCTATACATACAGTATCCGGGGAGCAACTCGGGGTACTCGACGGGCCGGGCCGGGTTCGGACAGATATTTAGAAATTATGTTTCGGGTCGGGCTTGGTCACATCAGCAAGCCTCTTGTGCGCGCCTGTGTTCATCTGTTGACATTTCCAAATGCCTTCCTACATTAATATCTTAATGCCTCTTAAGGTTTGGTTACTGCTCTGTCGGACGCGGGCCAGGCTCGGACCGCACTCTAATGTGGCTGGAGGAGCCTGGTTCAAATAATATTAGACAATGTAAACTCTGAGCAAGCAGAATGCCTGTGAACTTGAACAGCTCATTAAAAAGCAGCCTATGTCGCTCAGGCCCATTCAACACCGGTATTGTGACTTTCTATTGTGCGTGGAACCAGAAACTCAACAGTGATATCCGGAAGCTGCGAGATAGAGACTGAAAAAACATGTTGAACCCAGTCCAAGCGCCCTTCCTGATGAGAACGGGTCTGCTTTTGAGAAGACAGAAACATGGTGCAGTGAAAGCACGAGCAAGTGGCTCACACTTGTTAAAATGAGGAAATATTCAAATGGCATTAAAATAAAAAGCATTGACATACACAAGCGGCTGTTTTCAAAAGAGAAGACAGGGAGGATCATATCTGGCAATCATGGGAAAAAGGTAGAGAGCGAGAAAGATTTGGCGAATTGACCTTTCCCAGATGGTATATCCTTTAATCCTTACTACAGAGTCCTGCTGGGGACATGCAAACTGGAGAAGTCTGATAAATCAGGCTCAAATGCCACCGTGAATCTGCATTTCTATGCGTAGCTAACAAAAAAGGGATACAAGTGCTTTGAAGTGGGTCCACTTGGAGAGGGCTGTGCTGATGGCTGGATTGATTGAGTGTTGGGGGAGAAGGGTTCACATATTCATTACCAGTTCTCATTGGATTGCGGGTTGCTCCTTTACTGACCATGGGATCAGTTCTTGAGAAAGGTCTGCATATGTATATGTTTGCATAGAATTAAGGTGTGCATGTGCAAAAACTGCATTTTTGTTGTGTAGCAAATGGCATTTTCTTAGAGGACAATTTTTGTTTTGTAAAGGGGAATTTGGATTTTGTGATAGAGTGCATCACAAGAAAGCTAATAATGGATAATGAACAGATAAAAACAAATTCTCCTTCCCATCCCAAATACTTGTGTACATATATCCTGTACAACTTTAATGGACACAATTTTACATCAATGATGCTCAAACTTAGTCAAAGGTGATGGACAATGTTTCCTGATGTAGAATTATTAATGTTAAGAGGCCGACCATATTCCCAGAAAGTGTAGTTGTTGTTGCCGTTTACATACCTTATGCACATTCAGAACACAAACTAGAGGAATGCGCTACTGTTTTTCTTGTGTTACATAAAAGGAATTACAACTGCATTTCATTGTGCAACTCCGTGTTGTACAATGACAATAAATTAAGCTTAAACCAGTTTCAAGTATAAATAATGAAATAATTATTAAATATAGTTTTAAGCGGAAATAATAAAAACCTAGTATACCCTTCTTCCTGTCTGCTCTGAGACATCAGGAGGCCAAATCACACTCATTTATACATCAGGGCTGCCTGAATGACTTGCAGCTCTGAAACACACACACACACACACACACACACACACACACACACACACACACACACACACACACACACACACACACACACACACACACACACACACACACACACACACACACACACACACACACACACACACGTTCATCTATTTGCTGAGCGAGCTGCCTTTCTCAAGAGATCACTTCCTATCCATTTCCCTGTCAATAAGTCACATAAAATATGTAAAAACCCAATGAAAACTAGACATCCATGCTCAATGCACCCTGGGAGCATGCCTTACAATACTATCTAAATAGTCTGGATTAACGGAAGTACATTTACAGGATAAAGGCTGACATCAGAAGTCAGCCTTTGTCCCTCACCTTCCTCTCTGTGTGTCTCCGTTCTCAAACTCTGTTCTCTTCAGGAAACAACAAACTTCGAGCTAGCGAGCTACACGCTGAAAATGTCTTGAAGAACATTTAGATGGTGCAAAAAGTCAGGTCTGCTTGGTTCTTTCAGGGAATGATTTACAAAGAATATATTTAGATAATATCCTCTCTAACTGGGAGGTTTTGGGACTGATTGGTGGGATTGCTGTGGACGAAGTACACATGGAGATACACTGGTAAGAGCCAATGAGCTGTAACCATGTATCAGCTCATTTAAATAGCTCACGTTACTGGACTGTGTCAACAGTTAACTTCATTCAATATTGGATGTGGAGTTTTCTTTAGCAGGGAGCAAATGTTCCACCAGAACCAGTTCCTTCCTGAGACTATTTAGCAGATACACCGTTGAGTGTTTTTCTCTTCTATCCCAGAATGCATCTGTGGTGTGTAGCCAGACCTTACTCCACAGCGCTGTGGAGATTAATATCCAAATTTGTGAATGAGAATCTACGCATTTATTACATTTACACGGTTATACCATTATTTCAGCTTGCACATTTCACGGTTAGTGTATGTAGTAGCAAAGTTACACATTTTGCGTGCTACGGTCTATAATAGTAGGCATAAATCTGACAGGATATGAGGATGTACATCAGCAATCAGTAAGAGCGCTGGGTCGCATCCACAGACATCACGGCGCAGTGCATTTAGAGATCGAGCTCTTACACATACAGGAAAACAGCCTCTGACTGGTCAGTAAAGCGATACCTTTTCATACGAAAAGATGAATAAATAATCTTTCAGAATCAAGTATCATTCTGGATTTAGTGTGCAAAGTCTCTGAAAGGACACTGCAGTTCCAGGCTGGATTACTAAGCTTCTGGAAGACCCATGATCGTGCAGAAGACCTCTTTGGAAAGCCCCGCTGTTAGACTAGCATCAGAACAATGCTAGCTTGATGCAATGCGGCAATATCTAACATAATGTAACTTGATTTATGGATTCATCAGTATGGATTTATTGTACAAAGACACTGCAGTTCCAGGCTGGAAGGCCTACGATTGCTCTGGTTTTTGAGTTACCTTAAAAAGACAGAAAACAGTTTGTCTCTTACATTAATTCTTCTTTTTGTTATATCAATTGTGAAGTACCTCAAGGATCGGTTCTTGGGCCATTATTATTTTTAATTTATATTAATGATTTATGTAATGTTTCTAACAAACTGTTTAATGTATTATTAGCTGATAAGTGATTGGTTTAACTGTAATAAATTATCTCTCTATTAAGAAAACATGTTCTCTTTGGTACTCTGCCAGGAAACGATGACCTGATAATAATTAGTAATACTATTAATAAAGCGCAGTCCACACAGTCTAGGTGTACAGCTTGATGAATCTTTATATTGGAAAAAACAGATTAGTAAAGTTACATAGCCTAGTTTTTAAGCAGTCATTTTGGTACAGAAAAATAAAGCAAACTGTGACCCAACATTAAGCCTTACAAAAACGTAATCAACAAACACAGCGACTGAATGCAGGTCTAACTACCCTACAGTGTAGTTTTTGATTTCAGTTGGAACCTAGCCAGAGGTTTCCCAACAACAGTTAGAAAAATAAACTAATGTGCCATATTTCAGTTTGTATTTGCAAAGTAAATGTTACCCTGAACTCCAGGACTATAAAACAGAAACAATATGGCACCTATTTTATAAACGTACAATGAGCTGCTGTTTTGGAATAAGAGAAATTACAAAGGAATATGGTGTTGTTAGTTTGGAGAGGAAGGGCTGATATTTCACTGCCCCCTGCTGGACAAGCATTCAACTCCTCCAAAGTCATTCAACATTACATGACAGCACAGTGCAGAACAATAACTGCTCAATAATACAAATAATTGTTGAGCCATTGCAAATGGCATTCAGGAGTGTGTGGCTTCGCTGGAGCCAGAGCCAGTAATTAGGGCTGACATTTCACTCTCAAACGATCATTAGTCACTTCCAAACCAGCCTGATGTGATAACTGTAATATCTTTAAATTGCAGCAATTAGAAAAGGTTCGCCGGAGGTGACTGAAAATGTTATCGCTGCTCAAAATGTCAACAATGGGACAATCTCATCAGTGCAAAGGAGATGAAAATTAGCTTGTATTCAATAAGACAAGATGTCCAATATGTGGTAGTAGAGGAGGTGTTTAAAAAGCTCCAGTTTTAAAGAAAACTCAGTAGCTCCATTGTTAGAAACTTTTCTAAATGAATTGTGAATTTTGTGAATTGGCAGTAGTACCATCTATGTTACCATAACATATCTATAGATGTGTAATGTTTAAACAGCTTTTGCCATCTCTCTCTCTCTCTCTCTCTCTCTCTCTCTCTCTGCAGAGATCTGACTTAAATACACAGAGGCAGAAATGACACATAAGTAGGGCTGGGTACCCAATTCAATACTTTTTAGGCACCGACCGAATTGCCTCTAAAGTATCGAGTATCGAAAAAATGCCTCGTCATTCAATACCTAATTTCAATACCTAAGGAGTAAATCTCATCAGATTCAGCACACAGCATACTTTTATACCAAGACCTATAAGGTTTGTGATTGGTTGTATAAAGTTGCACGTCATAGAGGCATGCAGGAAAAACTCATCATTTGTGCCGTAATGTTGTAATTTTTTGGGGATTCATAAAATTTGTATCGAAAAAAATATCGTTCAGGAACCAGTATCAAAGTCACAGTATTGGTACCGGTACCAAACATTTTCAACGAAACCTAGCATAAGCACTAGCATGTAGCACCTACACATAAGCCAGCTCCATTTCTCAGGTGTATTGATACTCCATCAGTTTCAATATGGTTTCTTATTGGGTGGAACGTGGTGGAGCTGCTTTGTTGTATATTTAGTTTGGGTTAAGGCTGTGGGATTCCTCTTGCACGTGTACACTGTGCACCACAATTGACTTCATCATAACAACCTAAACCACAAAGATTTGGTCTCAATGTCATCTGTATTTTAATTGTATTTGAAACAAAGAAACACCCCTACCACACCGGCATCTGGACTTTGATGCGAAAGACAAAGGTTTAGGTAATATTTAACCATTAACTTTTTGTAACTTTAAATACTTTGCATAGTACATCAAATGTATACTTTTATATAGATGTGGGGGGGGGGGGGGGGGAAGCACAATTCTAAAAAATACTTTCCTGTACCTTGAAGCATGATTCCCTGCTATCCTAAACCCGAGGAATGAGATGGAAAACAAAGAAAGAGGAAGAGAAGTCAAGTCAGATGTTAAAAGAGTTGAACCCACCCGTTTGATGGAGCTGCGAGTCTTCTCCTTCCACTGGTGAGTGCTCAGCTCCAGGGTGCAGTGGACATGGATTTCTCTGTCATAGGAGCCCAGGATGAACAGCCTGCAGGCACAGGACAGAAGAGAGCAACTGTGAGCTTCTGCCACAAAGACATTCAGAAGCAGCCAAGGAGTCAAATCTTTGTGTATTTGATGCCTTGTGTTCCTTAAATATCTTGTCTTAAAGGCCCTGAAAGCCCATACCCACTGTCATTTTCTCTGTGCTCTTTTCATTGGTTTGAAGTGGCCAGAATGCTGGGGAAAAAAGATGATGTCACACATTTCTGTGCACCAATCAGGATTTAGCAAAATTTAATTTAAAATCTGATGACACTTGAGAACTGGTTCCAAATTGTCCGATCCATCGGAATCGTATGCTTCCAAGCTTATCATATCAATAATATCAAAAATGTATGACTGTCATGTGACCCAGATAATGTAATAACACAAATACACAGCCTATGAAGTAAACGCCTCTTTATTATGATTAAAAAAAAAAAAAATTTTGAACTGTGTCCCCCCTTGTCATTTACTTAACAATTTGGCATAGTCATATATGCCTTAAGACCTTAGACAATGTTAGCAAGTAATTACGGTTTAAAAAAAAACATTTTTTACAATTAGACAATTATGTAATAAGTGTTACAGGCTTACAAATGGTCATATTGGAGAACCTGCAACCACAGAGTGATTGAACTTGCTTGACAAGTGACTTGATAAATAATTTAATAAAATGAATTCATCACAAAATTGTTGCCAGGAAACTTTGTTGATCAACTTATCAATTAAGTGATTAATCATCCAAGTTCTACTAAAGGAACGTGGTCTCATCTCCACATTTATAAAATCCTGGTGTGACAATTTTATTCCTCTGATAAATGGTTTGTCTTTTCTTTATACATTAGCGGCACTTCATCCATCTTCCTCAGCATGGTGGCCTCCATCTTACCTTAAAAGGTCCAATGTGTAGGAATTTCTCCCATCTAGCGTTGAGATCATATATCGCAATCAACTCTCTCGCACCACGCAGTTTAAAGTATGTATTACAGCTACGGTAGCCTTCACTACGGTGGCCGACAGGGGCAAACGCCCTGCAACTTAAGAAAACACACGCAAATAGACAAAACACAAGCAAATTAAGAAAACACCTTCATTAATTTGACAACACATGTGCAGCATTCAGAAAACGCGCTGCAAATACCACAACACAACCAAATACATAAACGCGCTGCAAATACCACAACACAACCAAATACATAAACGCGCTGCAAATACCACAACACAACCAAATACATAAACGCGCTGCAAATACCACAACACAACCAAATACATAAACACGCTGCAAATACCACAACACAACCAAATAGATGAACGCGCTGCAAATATGAAACGATGCAAAAAGAAAAGCACACAAACCCAGAAAACAAATGCAACAAAAAAAACACAGCATCCAGATTACACAACGGAAGTTCTCCAGACCTCTAGAGGGAGCAGCTAGGGGAACAGCTGGATTTTAGACCCCACGGGGAGAGGGAGAGAGGGAGGGAGGGAGAGAGAGAGAGAGAGAGAGAGAGAGAGAGAGAGTGAGAGAGAGAGAGAGAGAGAAAAAAATCCAGCTGTTCCCCTAGCTGCTCCCTCTAGAGGTCTGGAGAACTTCCGTTGTGTAATCTGGATGCTGTGTTTTTTTTGTTGCATTTGTTTTCTGGGTTTGTGTGCTTTTCTTTTTGCATCGTTTCATATTTGCAGCGCGTTCATCTATTTGGTTGTGTTGTGGTATTTGCAGCGCGTTTATGTATTTGGTTGTGTTGTGGTATTTGCAGCGCGTTCATCTATTTGGTTGTGTTGTGGTATTTGCAGCGCGTTCATCTATTTGGTTGTGTTGTGGTATTTGCAGCGCGTTTATGTATTTGGTTGTGTTGTGGTATTTGCAGCGCGTTTGCTGAATGCTGCACATGTGTTGTCAAATTAATGAAGTTGTTTTCTTAATTTGCTTTCATTTTATCTATTTGCGTGTGTCTCTTGCTCTTTTCAATCTCCTTTTTCTACGCAAAGAAGGAGGAGACTCCTGTTCCTGAAATTTGGATTTTGAATGTGTGTGGTCCTCCCGGTTTCCTTCTTCAAACTTGCCGGGGCCGGGAAGCTACGATACCCATTAGCAGCAGTAGCAGCACAAGTTTGTGAACTGGCAACACAAATTTTGAGAATGAACAACTAAACACGTTACACACTGGACCTTTAAAGGGGCACTCCGCTGATTTTATACATAGAGATCAGTTTACCGGCCACAGTGCTGCTCCGACTGGGTGAACAGCTGTATAAGGTCTTCTGTGGCTAAAGGAGGCTTTGTCAAATCTTTATTGTTTAACCCATCCCCAAACTAATAAAGAGCAATATTAAATCACAAAGATTATTTATGGCCCAAAAGTACTCTCGATATTTGCTAAACCAACTTTCCCCATTTGTTTTCTGTCAGCAGGGGGAAAAATCATCATCATCATCTGTTCATCTGCTGAATTTTTTGTTGATTAATCAATTACATGTGTGGCCTATAAAATGTCAGGAAATAATGAACACCATCACAAGTTCCCAGAGCCCAAGGCAACATCCTCAAATTGTTTGTTTTGTCTAAACAGCATTTCAAATATATTCAGCTTGCAAGATATTAGATTTACTATTATGAGATCTTCACATTTGAGAAGCTAGAATGAGCCAATTTTTTGCATATTTGCTCACAGAATGACTCACACAGTTAACAAGATTATGAAAATTGTTAGATTTATTTTTGGTTGATTGACCCATTGAATTGCAAAGGATCAATCTGGACTTCAAACAGTACTTGATACCTGACTGTACTGTGATAATGGAAAGAAAAGATGAGCTCACAAGAGTGGATCTTTAGCTCCTGCTGCCCCCTGCTGTGCTGAGGAGATGAATGCTGCAGACACTGAAAAAGGAACTCCCCAACTTCCTCAGTCTGAAATGCAGTGTGCCTCGAAATAAATGCTGCAATATTTCAGCAATAGTGTGATAACAGTATGATAATCTTCAGAGACATGATGCTGACTTACCTCAGTACGTATTCACATTTCACAGATTTCACATTTCATGCTAAATGGGTGGATACCTCCCTCTGCTGGACATTTACAGCATACTACACCTGATATGTTTGACACAGGAAATCTCTAACAATCACCTATACAGCAACCGTTGATTGGATCCAATTAAACACTCAAATTGGTTGGCCAGAGGCCTGTACTACAAATCAAGATCAACATGCCCTGGATGGACCTTTTTCACAGCAGACATTTTGACTTGTGGAAAAGCACAGCTGAAACTGATAACCTTAACGATGGATCAGTTCCATCAAGTGTCCCAGTAAGCTATTTCAGTGAGTCAGCATGCTCAATACTAGGGCCTCTCCTAAGTGGAATGCAGCCATCATTTATGGTTTTGAATACATCTGTGCTTTTCCTACTATGACATGTCAACATGTCTGCCGTGAAAAAGGCCTATTGATGTCAGTTTCCCAGCTTCACTAACCCTAACAACTGTGGTCCTGCATCAGCTGTGGTAAGACGGTGGTTATCAACTAGTTAAAATCAACCCAGGGTTACCTAATCCAGAGACACACACGTTCACACAAAAGAGGCACGACCAATCACAAACATCTACCAGAGACGCATATTTTACATAAGAAGAGCAAACTATAAAAAGAAGAACACAGACACGGTTTTACAGGCAAAACGCAATACAGTCACTACAGCTGCTTCCTAAAACAGGAGGAAAGCTGGCAACAAAAATAGCCGACGCTGTAGATGCCTAGGCTAAATCACAACGCTTATCAATATCACTTCTCCATCAGTCAGGACCAAGATCTGACCATAATTACACTTGTGCTTTCCATAAACTGCCGTTGCTTTAGCCTATTATTTCAGTCTCAACCCTGGCAGTGGAAACGATGTGAGAGTAAATAAAAAATATAAATTCAAACCGATGTGTCTCATTGGCAACACACGGCTCAAGAAGCCAACAAATAGTCTCTCTCTCTCTCTCTCTCTCTCTCTCTCTCTCTCTCTCTCTCTCTCTCTCTCTCTCTCTCTCTCTCTCTCTCTCTCTCTCTCTCCCCCCCCCCCCCCCCCGGTGACGGCGTTATCAATCGAGTATTGATCTCAGTAACGCCAAATCTTGCTTCGTAGTACAGGCCTCTGGTAGAAAACAGTCCCCAAACTTGCTTGCTACTTCCCTCCCATTTACTCTAATGGGAGGGAATTGCCCATTAAATTAATTATTAATGGACGAGCCTGCTCAGATCATCTTGTGGACACACACACGCCTCTCCAAGGCAACGAAGCATCGGCCTCTCTATCAGGGTGCGCCTGGGCTAATTGATGGGACTCCTTGGCCAATTAAAATTTAAACATGCCAGCTTTGGACAAAGAGGGGTGTTTTTGTCTCAGAAAGGAGAGCCTGCTGAGCAAGAGTGTGGGCTTTGTAGATGCTATATAATGGCAGTTGGCACTGGTGCAAAGATAAGGAAAAAGTTACATTTCAAATTCAGATTACTTTTAGGTTCTTTAATCAGTGTTTGCCCTTATGTAGAATCCATATGGGTGGCAGATTCAATTAGATATTGTTTTTATTTAGTAATTTTCTCACTGAAGTCAACATGGATCAGATTTTTAAATGCTGATTGATCAAAAAGGTCTGCCACAACAGCAGAATTGGACGAATTGACTTCTGACAATCTGATGTTTGAGTGTAATACAGTTTAGCAGCTGACCATAAATAAATTGTAAACATGTGGGAAACAATGCTTCCAGCAAGTTATCACAATATGTTCTTTAAAATGACAGCCAGGTGGTTCATTGGAACAGAGAAATCAATGTATGAATTGCATTAGCTAACAATGCAGTGAAGTGTATGTAGTGAAAACAATGCGTAAAAATATATAACCTTCAAATTTGTCTTTTTTTTTTAGTTTGACAAAAAAACCAACTTGTTTTGGAAAACAAACATTAACTAGAGTTGTTTGGCAGAGAATGGAGTAAGTAAGTGCTCCTAAACAGCCAACAGTCAAATGTCCACATCAATTAATGTATAGATGGAGCTGAAGGGTCCTACCGCCAAGGTTGTTCACAATGACTATGGTTACATGCATATAATATTCCGGGTTTTGCCCTTAATCCGAAAAAGACAATATTCAGACTAAGCTGTTTCCATGGCTAATGAAAGTGAATATTCCACTAATATTCCCGTTTACGTGTAGCCGTGCAAAATACGTTTTTTTGACTAAGTTTACTTAGGGCCTCCTCTAAACTGTTGCTACAGAATTGGAAGGACACTATGGTCTAAAATATAATTGTATGATGTAGCATTACATTTTCCCAAAATGGAACAAAAGAAGTGGCCCAAACCAAGAAACACAGCCCCATACAAAAAACACACATTTGTGGACAAGGGTGTCCAGATACATTGGGTGTGTGGGAAAGAGAGAAAGAGAATCTCACCTGCTACATTCAGTGAGGGTGACTTTGAGTCGGCCCTCCACCAGCCTGTTGTCCTGGATCGACAGGTCCAAATCACACGCCGGAGCCAGCAGAGGCTGCACTTGGAACGGGAAGAAGGGCTTGTATCTAAGAGAGACACAGGAAACACCCAAAGTCCATTTCAATCGGGATCTTCACTATGACACTGATGTAAACTTCTTTAACTTTATTTGTGTCTCCAAACGGGCGATTTGGTGTGCAGCAGTGGGCTGGTGTGGGTGGGGGGGGGACTAGAGGAAGCCTAAACAACAGTAAAAACTGGAACACAACCGTTGCAGTATGTAGGGCTGGGCATCGTTCAAAATCTTTCGATCCGGTGCCAATTTCGATACCTCAGTTTCAGTTAACAATACTTTTGTCGATACCATGTGTTTTAAAATCCATTTCAACATCAATAAAAATACATTAAACAACACTTTCATTTTCCACCTTAATTGTGAATCAAAACAGTTATCAAAATAAAACAATTCTGGTAACACTGCTCACTCAGAGTAACATTAATAAAACTGGTTGTGCTTTTGGATAGGGTGCACCAGTCACATATTTAGGATTGGTATCAATCCCAACTTTAAAAATTAACAAAAAAAGAGAAACCTTTTTGAACATATTATAAATAATAAATAAATAAACAAATTACATTGTGTACAGGCTAATTTTGAACTACTAAAATGCAAAGGAATGTAAAGAACAAAGACTTTTTAGTGCAAACTGCATAATGACACAAACCTTTAAAAATAAACTTGGTGACTGCCTTCTTGTCAACATTGAACTAATGAAGAACTAACTTAAGAGTAAAGGAATGTAACTGAATTGCCTTGTTGCTGAAAGGTGCTGTAGAACTAAAGTTGCCTTGCCTTACAACCTCAGCCTGTCAGTCACTCATCAGGGCACAGAAACCACCGTTGTGCCTGCTTGTCTCAGAGGAAGTGTAAAACAACAGCCCGCGACCGCTTTCGGCTCTCCATTAATATCATATCGCAGCAAACGCTGTCTGCATGAAGTTTTGAAAAACTGTAACCACACTTGAAACCACTTTATCGGCATCGCCGTGATTCACTGTGACTTCAACAAAACTGCAGAGCCGACGTAGTTTACTCCGTCCGCACCTCTGCGTGCGTGTGTGTGTGTGTGTGTGTGTGTGTGTGTGTGTGTGTGTGTGTGTGTGTGTGTGTGTGTGTGTGTGTGTGTGTGTGTGTGTGTGTGTGTGTGTGTGTGTGTTGGAGCTTCGCTCTTTGTCAATATGCAGAGAGGACAGATAAGCTTGCGATTTCGCACTCAGGCGCTTTTGGAACCGAAATTTTGCACCGAAAGATAAATTGTTTTTCGATACTCATAGGATTGGAGTATTTCTTTCGGTGCCATAAAAGTATCGACGTTCAGTCCCCAGCCCTAGCAGTATAACAAATAAATACAAGTACAAGGTGCATGGGTAGCAGCGTCAAAGTAGCCTACACAGGGTAGGAAAAGTGCATATCAACCTTAAAGTTAACACAATATAATCAACGACATGTGCATTCATCACATTACATCACCAACCACTTTTGTCAACGTCTCTGACGTCCACAACACAGTCAACAGACTAGAATACATAACCAACCAAGAAATAAATAAAAGAGCCATAAAGTTACTACCCGACTGTTTTTAAGATAACCAACTAATGCAACTGTGCCCACACAGATGATCCTTACAACTAGGGTGAAACCCTATTGTGCCTCTTATCTCCCAGAAAAAGCATAACCTTTGTAGCCTGACAAGTCAGCCCGACATCCAGATGTTGGGTCTGGGAACTCACCATTGGCAGGGCTCAATCCGAGGGGCGGGATAAACGGTTGTCTTTCAAATTCCTTCTGAACGCAATAGGATAGCGCTACAACCAGGCAGAGCAACACTAGTTGATAGATTCAACTTTAAACTCTGAACACATCTTCCTTTTTTAAGAATGACTTCAGTGCTTAACTCCAAGTCTTCCAGAGTCGCGGCTAAAGCCGATTCCAAAGACCGCTGTTCGTCAGCAGCAGCAGCCATCTTCTTTGTTTTCAAGTAGCAGGGAATTTACATTTACAAATTCACATTTACAAATCAAAAAATTACATTTGCTGCCGCTTGACTGCTTTCTTGACCTTTGAAGGAAATTCATACTTTGATATTACCTTAGTAAGACCTTAGCAGTCAAATGTTGGCTTTCACTGAGCAAATTAAGAGTTGATAAGATTTGTTTGTTTTTTTAAACCTGTCCACCAGCTTCAATAGGTCTGAACTGACACACAGTGTGAAATGCTTCGGCACTGGTTTGCATTATTTGTAGATAACATAACCACACTTGTTGGGTGTCATGCTTGGTGGAGAACTGGCTCCCTAAGGGCAGCAGGCCTGAGCTTTAATAAAAAACTCATTGTAATGTAAAAACATGATGTCTGAGCACACACCAGTCCTTTGCTATTTTGGTCTCTTGTTGCTTCTGTTAGCCAGAGGCTCCTGCTGTCTAAATAGTAAACTTTGTTCAGGCAAATCATCTACATTACTGATTACACCGATTGAACGGTCGGTGCATACACATATACACAGTCAGGCTTCTGTAAACAGTCAATTGTTCCACAAATGGAGGGAAAGTTCTCAGAGAGAGACAAACTTTGAGCATGTCCACAGTAGAGCTGTCAATCTTCCTGTACAGTGTTTCCCCTACCATTGTTTTGGGGGCGGGGGGGTGTGTGTCCACTATAATCAATAAAACTGGCGACACTGGGCAGCTCTAAAAGCTTAAAAAATGTATTCATATATTTTACGCGAAGTGTGTGCAGCCCTTTTACACAGAAATGGATCATAAAATCATTATTTCTTTTAAATTAAACTCCTGATTTACAGGAAACGACTTAATGACTGTGAACAAGCGTATTGGCAGTCATTTTGAGAGTTTCTGTTTTTTATTTCTTGCTTCACTCACCTGGGTCCTCTGAAAACAGCTGACAGTAGATTGATTTTCACAGCGCTGTGCCGGCTCCAAAAAACTGAAGGAACAACAACAATCCCAAAGCATAAGCTCTCTGTCTCGCCTGTGACTCACACAATACTACGCCGTGTGTGCGCAGCAGGTGTAGCCATTATATGGGATTATGGGATTATTTTTGTGTCTTTAATTCCAAACAAAACTTCTCAAGTATCAAACAAAAAACAATAACACAAGCAAAATAACTGTCACCTCAAAGGTAAAACTTCAAACTTGCAAACAAAACATTTGTGTAGTCGTAAACTATTGCTCTTTTATTCGTTTGATAAGATGACCTTTTGTTTCCAGTTCCCTCTGTTTCTTTCTCAATGATCAGTCTTTTGCTCTCTCCAACACGTTTGCAGTTCTGCTCCCAGCTTTCTCGTTTACGCTTCCAAAGTCTTTGCTTGCGATTCTGACACAAAGCTATCGCATGGGCGGGTCTTACAGGGGTGCGTCCCCATTGGCTAATTTCGTCTTCAGTTAGTTTGAGTGACAGCTCAGTGCCTGCCGCCCCCCTGACGTTTCAGTGCAGCTAGCTAACGTTAGAGATTTTGGAGGACACACAAACCACTCACAACGGATTCCTACAAGATTAATAAAGTGTAAGTATTGATCATATATATTGTCTGTGATCTACGTTGCATGCATGGTTACTAGACGTTTGTTGTTTCGTTGTGGTAAGTTACTAGCTAGCTAGTAAAGCTGTTTAACTTAGCTAGCATTTAACGTTAGCTAACTGCTAACGTTATCTCAAACTTGTAGCTATGTTAGGCTACTGAGCTAATTTGCCATGGGAATCATGTAGGCTTAGTGTCTTACTCAAGGAGCTGTATTAATGACCGTCTTCTCTCTGTAGAACAATGAAACATTGTGAGACGTGCAGGACCCCGAGCAGAGCTATGATGCTGTCCCAGATAACGTTAGCTAATACACAATGCTAGGGTATTTGTTAAGTTGTACAATGTAGAAGCTGTGAATATAATGTAGTCTATCTAGAGGTTGACATACTGTACATATGCAGTGTTAGCGCTGCTTAACTGGTTCTTCTTTATAGTTATGTGAATTATTATAGCATAGCATAAAAACAAACTCAGTAATGATAGCTACATTTACACCAAGAGGATGACATTACAAGACAAGAATGACAGAATGTTCATCTGTACTTTCCTAGTTATGACAAGGACTGGCTATCCTAACTCTAATTACATGTATTATGTTGCATTTGCAAGCAGGTCAGCATAATTAAAGTGTTCATAGTGTTTTTAAAGCCAGTTGCTAATGGCTACTTAAAAGCAAGTTACTTTTAATTGTAAATCACCCAATCTTAGAAGCCGCAGTTATCAATAGGAACTTTGTTACCATTTGATTTGTGTAAGGAACTTTGTTATAATTTTCTATTACAGCTCACATCAGGCAGCAGGCAGTCCAAACAAGAGGACGTGGGAGCAGCAGAGGGAGAGGAGCCTTCAGTCTCTCTGTGGAGGAAACACTACGTGTGCTAAGGCTTCAGACAGTCAGGGTAGACCCATAGAGTATGTACTGATCATATTTTACTGAGATACTCAGTAAAACACTTAAAATAAGTAGGCACAATCTTAGTTTATTTTTATTTGTGTACTTATAGTTTCTAAGTCCATGGTATGTCAATATGTCCTGTAATTGAATGTGTGTTTACATTGTTTTACTGTAATTATATTTTAAAATGCACATAATATATTAAATACATATATTACAAACATTCCCCCTTGTCTGTTTGGTTCATTATGTAATACAGGACATAAGGTTGAGACTATTATAATGCTTTATTTTTAGTCCAATATAAAACTTTACATACATAATGGATATTTGAAAATATTTTTGCTGGGGCCCCGGTGATTAGAAGAAGCTGGAACTCATTATTTGCAGTACATCACAGGTCAGGATCAGTTTTTCATCACCAACAATACACAAACATACTGAGTAATTGGGTTATGTATATATTTCACATATTCAGTTTCACCTAAGGCAAGCTGTATTTCTCAGCTGACTTGTGTCTGCAACAACACTTCTGAGGGTGGTGCAGGAATATCACACACAACTCCTGGACGCCTGGGATCATCTGGTCTCCTGAGCTCACTGATGGCACACCACTCCAGTCTGGACAACAGCCTTTTCTGCAGGACAGCTCTTTACAGGGCTGGGATGTGGCTGTAGTCATTCACTTTCTTGACTTCTTATTGTAAAGCTTGAAGTACCTTATTAGATGATAAAAAGTGTTTGAATTGACCTCAATAATAAATAATTTAAATAAAGCCTTTGCACTCTAGGAACATGTTTCTAGCTTTCATAATCACTACTGGAACACTTATTTCTGGAATATTATTGATCACCCTTTCTAGATTCCTTCCTCCATGTTGACTACATGTGTAAAGTACAATATGGCTTCATGTTGAATTTACTCAAATGATCCTTCTGCTTTTCCCTTGCTGGGTAATCTGCCAAGGTGGTCCAGGTCAGCAACCAGGACCTGAGCTTCATCAGCCATGCACATCACATCAAACAATAATGATCACTTAGCAAAGTGTGTTAGTTAAAGTACATTGTTTGGATAATAGTAACTATATGCATTAATTCTAAATATTGTTGAAATTTACAGCATTAAAATATACAAAATATATTTCAGTTATCTACAACAAACGTCTAGTAACCATGCTTGCAGCGTAGATCACAGACAATATATATGATCAATACTTACACTTTATTAATCTTGTAGGAATCCGTTGTGAGTGGTTTGTGTGTCCTCCAAAATCTCTAACGTTAGCTAGCTGCACTGAAACGTCAGGGGGGCGGCAGGCACTGAGCTGTCACTCAAACTAACTGAAGACGAAATTAGCCAATGGGGACGCACCCCTGTAAGACCCGCCCACGCGATAGCTTTGTGTCAGAATCGCAAGCAAAGACTTTGGAAGCGTAAACGAGAAAGCTGGGAGCAGAACTGCAAACGTGTTGGAGAGAGCAAAAGACTGATCATTGAGAAAGAAACAGAGGGAACTGGAAACAAAAGGTCATCTTATCAAACGAATAAAAGAGCAATAGTTTACGACTACACAAATGTTTTGTTTGCAAGTTTGAAGTTTTACCTTTGAGGTGACAGTTATTTTTGCTTGAGTTATTGTTTTTTGTTTGATACTTGAGAAGTTTTGTTTGGAATTAAAGACACAAAAATAATCCCATAGTTAAAACATACATAGGCTCCGCTAAAAGCCTGCATATGTTACGCATTCAATGTAGCCAAAGTCACACAACCTTGCCCCTATTCTTTCCCCTAACTCAATATTAGCCTTCTTAAAATGTGTCCCCCTGAACAGTGTAGTTGAATAGCCCTGATAAGCTTTGTACAGTCACATTTAACTGGGCTTAGTGAACAGCTCTTTTGCATATCCAGTTCAAAGAGCCAGAGGCAAGAAGGGGAAGGGGGTGAAAAAGATTGAAGTAAAAGTAAAAATTTACTTTTGCCAACAGAATAAGGGGCTTGGTGGCCCATGTGGCCTATGCTTAAAAATATTAGCATCTATCCCTAATATTGTGTGCAATTTAGGCAATAAATATTTAGCTTTTTCTAAAAAAGGAAACCTCTTTTGTATATTTACTATTCCTGTTTACTATGAAGTAGAAGTATTTCTTTTCCGATTACTCGATTAAATAAAATCGGTAGAATACTCGATTACTAAAATAGTCAACAGCTGCAGCCCTACTACGGAGCTGACAAATCAACAGATCCATCTCCATGACAACTGAGCCAATTCCATCAGCTGATGTGATTGAAAGCTCAGAAAGAAGTGTGTAAGTGGACCTGGAGTTGGGACTATTTTGCCTAACTACTATTTCCAAGGGAGAGAATTTGGATGAAATGCTAACAGTTATTAAGCTTGAATGTCAACAGATCCATCCACTAATGAAGAAGATGTGATATGGTAGAAAGCTCCAGAAAAAGACTTGTAAATCAGGGGGGGGGGGTTCATCAAATTAAATTATTCCCAAAATGGCCTCCACCATGATCCAAACTAATGACCAATGAAAGCTATGAACAGCTATGCATTTCATCGTTTATTCCTTTGCTCTAATCAGCCATTAAGTGATGCTTAGTATTCCCCCATTGCTGGAGCGGGGACTCTACGTGGGTGCAGTAATGCCTGGATTAGCTCCAGTGGGCCGCGCTCCCAGCCCTCCCCTCCACACAACTACCATCTGTGCCCCTTAGTAAATCCCAAGGTCCAGTACTCATTCTCATTACATCACCACGCTCCCGCACGCACACACTCACTCACTCACACACTCCGCATGATCGTGGGTGATGCACACTCACGCACGTTTGGAGTTCTTCTGATTGCAGCAGTACTCCCCAGACAACTCAAAGGAAATAAATAATTGTTTAACACATGCATGTAACAGTTGGACAGGCAACATAGCTCATTAGATGAGGTATATAAAAATATATCACATACATTTCAACACTGCAAACTTAAAAAAAAATTAAAAAATAAAATGATATGTATTTGAATACATTCAAAGCTTTGACGGGAGAGGGGCGCGGTCGCGTCAATCAGTTTACAGACTTCCCATGGGGCCAACATGAAAACTATTTCACTTTAGTTAACTTGTGCCGTCTGTCAGGCAGTTAGCCAGCCGCTGTCCACTCTGCTGCTGCTGACAGACGGCAGAGTCCTTCACAGAAACAGAGTCAGTATGGATTGGATAATCACATCAAATAAATATACATATAAATAATGTAAAAGGCCTTGTTGTAGATTTTTTGAGATACCAGTTTCCTTTGGAAGATCTGCCACTTGACTTTTAGGGGGTCATCTTCCCAAATTTTTAAATTATTCCAGAAACTCGATTTTTCCGACATCCGATAGTTGCAGCCCAGTTGCTAGCCCTCACGTGGTCAAACTTTCAGTTTTGGTGCGAGTAATGTTAAAGAACAGCTCAGGCCAGGCGGCAGGATCAAGTGAGACACTCTGGGATGTTTTTCCGCCGACCTGTCTATCAATTTCAGCACCTGGGACAGCGCCACACCTAGACCTACACGGCAGGAAGCATGATTGGTTTGCGTACAGTCAAGGCAATGAGTCGGTTACCTTATTTGACAGAATCTATGCATTTTCCTTTTATTTCTGAAAATTTGATAAACAAAAAATGATATTATGCTTGAGTAAATGAAACCCCAATAAATAAAACTGCTTAAAAAAGATTAAAATACCACAGTTGAAATCAGCGGGAGAGTCCGGTACAGCCTGACTCTGGACGGTAAAACTGAGATCAGCGCTCCTAGTTAACTTTATCTTCTGCTTGTTCAACAGTTGTTTGGTAAATTGCTATTAAACACATTCAGAGAGGATTTGAATTGCTATTTGTTCTCTCAATTCTCATTGTTTTGGAGCTGGTGATATTCCTTTGGAGCTGGCTAAAACTTCTTTGGGGGGCACCAAACATTCCTCCATGCAGGAAAAACTATTATTTTCATTATCAATTATATGCTGATTATTTCTCCACAACAAGCATGTATGTCTGCAGGTCCTGTGTGTGCATGTGTGTATTTCGATTCAATTGGGCACTGGGAAACTGGGCACTTTTGACTGTTCTGGAGTTTTATGGATCCAAAAGAGTCATCAATTAACTGATACAATAACCAACATAATGGCAACAGATACAAAAAAACTAGTTACAGGCAAGGTACAAAATTAGCACCATTTACCAACTCCGGAGTAGCCACTCCGGACCACATGGTGGCAGTAATGCACCTCCTAAGCCATGGCTTTTGCCCTACATTACTTGATTAATGAAAAGGCTAACTTAAGCTACTGAAAAGCTATTTGACTCAGAAAACAGCAATGCTATTGAGAAGTAGCTAAACTAGTAACGCTACAGCCCAACACTGATGCAATACAAGTTGGATTAAGTCCTGTGACGCCGTCGGCACAGGTTGCTAATGTCAGCTACTTTTTAATTTGCCAGAAGGTGACATAATGACAAATGCATTTCAAAAGGTTAGCATAAAACCAAACTAGTTTAGCCTCATACACCTGAACAACCGGAAATTGTTGCCGTTCTCTAAATCCCATGCTACGGTAAACAACAACAAACTTCGAGCTAGCGAGCTACACGCTGAAAATGGCAAGTTTTGAAAAACATTTGGACGGTGCAACAAGTCAGGTCTGCTTGGTTCTTTCAGGGAATTATTGTAAATATTTACTAAGAATACGTTTAGGTCATTTCCTCTCTAATTGGAAGGTTTTGGGACGAAGTACACACGGAGATGCACTGGTAAGAGCCAATGAGGTGTAACCATGTATCAGCTCATTTAAATAGCTCACGTTACTGGTCTGTGTCAACAGTTAACGTCATTTAATATTGGATGTGGAGTTTTCTTTTGTGGGGTGCAAATGTTCCACCAGAACCAGTTCCTTCTTGAGACTATTTAGCAGAGACACCGTCGCTGCGTCTGGAGCTCAGCGCCGCCCAAGACCATTGGGATTGGTTTAAAGAAATGCAAACAACCCAGAGAGTTTTTTCTGCTATCCCAGAATTAGGGATGTAACGGTAAACCACGGTAAAAATGTTGATAACAATTACCGTTTTCATTTTCAAACATCATTATTATCACGGTGGACTACCACGGTGTGGAAACCGTGTGTTCCCAGCTTCATCCGAGGCTCCTGAAGTTGCCACGCGGGCGCACTGCGTAGCCTACAGTGAGTTTCTTGAAGTTGGAATCATGGCGTGAGAATGAGATGACAGCACTCAGGTCATTTATCAGCCTTGTAAAAAAGGCCATAGTAACACTTGCTCTCTCTCCTGAGATGATTGACCAATCAGTGACGAGAGTCATCGCTTTGATCTCAGACAGGAGAAGGGACAGAACAGCAGCTTTTTCTTTGTCATTCCTTTCCCGTTTTCAGACTTGTTGAAGTCGAGTGTGTAGCCCAGAACGTAAGTTAAAACTATTCTGTAGCTTGCTAAACTGTCATGGGTTTTATTGCCTTGTTATCAAACATTAAAGCTACGTTTATTCATATTTCAATAAGTGTTCTGCTACGATGTGGATAAGTTTAGCCCGTGTTAGACGTGACATTTATTTGGAGTGAGAGAGAGATATATTATCGCCTTGATAATATTGCTGTTGCGGTGTTTCTTATTGCATAGCTGATAGATAGATAAATAGTTTAATATTACTTGTGCAGCCACGTGTTGATATTCAGGTAGTGTTTGCTAGCAAGGTGCAATCGCCAGTAAACAGCCTAGCGCTGTGGGGCCACGTGCTCAGCTAGTAAAGGTGCATTACACTGTTTGCTCGATTATGGATATGTGTACTGTAATAGATGTGGCTTATTCTCAGTTTGTGTTACTGAGCAATATGTTACATTTATGTTAATTATTACAGATAAATTAATGTAATTCTTAGTATTGTTTCTTGTGGCTATAACATTTAGTTTTGGTAAATAATGTTAGCAAGTCAGATGCTTATTAATGTGCATTATTATTTGCTTATATTTCACGTCAAATATAACTTCATAGTTGACTTCATGTTGGAGTTGTAAATAAATCTTCCTAATCTCAAAGCCAGACACCTCTGGTTCCAGTTCTTCCCGGACCCCCTACAGCGGCCTGTTTAATAGTTTTTACAAGCCTACTGCCTATATTTTGTAATATAATAAACACTGTTACACTTTTTGAAACTATTTCAGCTTGTGTAGGCCTATCAGTGCTTTCTGAACATATTGAACACACTTTTAAAAAAAACGTGATAATTTTGGTCACTATAACCGTGAGGTTAAATTTTCATACCGTTACATCCCTACCCAGAATGCATCTGTGGTGTAGCCAGACGTTACTCCACAGCGCTTTGGAGATAGAGCTGGATACGCAAGGCTTTAATTCAGTTAACAATCACTAAGGGTGTCATGATTTCAATTTTAAATCTAAATTTATCGAAATGAAGTCACAATCTTGAATATCGAATTAAAAAATGGAATCGTCGATGCTGCCATGCCCCCATGTCACGTCCGGTCAGTGTTGAAGTGCTGCGAGTCAGTCAACCTCCTGTAACCTAGCTACAGCCAGTCAGAAGTTACCATGGCAACTGCAGATGTAGCAGACCCATCAACAGAACTTGAGCCCCCTCCTCTTTCACTGAAGTGTGTGAAAGTGTGGAAGTATTTTGGATTTCCAACGTTTGCGTTAAAAAAAAAAAAAAACACAGTTTGCAAGCTGTATGTGTGTGTACCATACTCTGTGTGTTTACTACTGCACATTAGCCTAGCAGCTAGCGGATATTCCTTCTGCTTATAGCTTAATCCCAACAAAACCGCACAGTTCAATTTTAGCCTGCATGCACGTTTTGTAGCCTAAACAGAGCAGCTTCTATTTGTAGAGACAGCATCAAGTTAGCAGACTGCAGAGTCTTCCTCTCTGCTCTCTTGCTCAGCCGCTGGGTGCTGCGAAGCGTCTGCCCTGGCATTGTCGGCAAACTGCTTAAAAAAAGATTAAAATACCACAGTTGAAATCAGCGGGAGAGTTTTTGTTTTAAACTTTATTGATAATTTATCAATAAAGTGTTACGTTCCCAATTGACTGAAGATATGTTATTGTTACATGATGTTGTTAATAAATGTTTTAAATTTGACAATGTTAATGTGGCACATTGCAAACAAAGGTCAGATATTATATTGCAGAAAAGTCTAGTCTAAAAATAAATAATGTAAAAATCGAGAATTGAATCGAATCACGACCTTAGAATTGAAAATGTAATGGAATCGAGGATTTGGAGAATCATGACACCCCTAACAATCACATAAGAAAGAAAGGCAGAAAATCATCACAACTGAGAAGCTGGAATCAGAGAATGTTTGCTAAAAAATGACTTTGGCTATGTGATTAATCAGCTATCAAAATTGTTGCTGCTTCATTTTCTGTTAGTTAATTAATGACTTAATCGACCAATCTAATGTAAGCAAATCATAATGTCATGAAAAAGAAAAACTAGTGAGTTTTTACTCAGCAAGTCCTGTCCCTATTAGACATGCTTGAATACAAGAGTTCTCAAGTCCTCAAGTTTGTGTCACTCTAGCCAAACTGCGACTGTCTGTCGCCAGTATGTGCATGTCCACTACCTGAGTTTCATCTGTTGCTACTTTTATTTAGTAAGTAACCTCACTGAAATAAGGACCTAATAACACAAGTTTCCTTTAGTTCACTCTCTTATACACTTCCTACTTCCCTTTTTCTTCATCCTGCCATTTCTTTCACTTCTTTAAACTAAACACTCATCCCTACAAACTAATCTTATAAAACACAGTCTACCAGGTTCTATGACATAGTATTTTTATAAACTACCAAAATGTGCCCTGATATGTTTTCTATTATCTGTTAAATGTGAGTGTAAAAACAAGTCCCTGTTTGAACAGCGTTGCTGAGTGTAGGAAGTGAAGTAAAAAAGATGTCAACATCACAATCTGACAGTGTTTTAAAGGAACTTAAAACCAGTCTGTGGAGTTTATTTTCTTTAAAAAAAAAAAACAGTATATACCAGAGATCTTCAACAGGGGGTCCTCAGAGTTACTGTAGGGGGGCCACAAAATGATTGTTTATTTTTTTCAAAAACAAAAAAACAACAACAAAAAAAAGTCTTATCATGAATCCAAAATATTATTGGCAAATATAAATCAGCCTATTTGTGAGAAGAAGAAAAAAATGTTGATGTTAGGCTTACTGGCATAAGGTAGTCACTAAGGTAACCATCCACAGATCCAGTTCATCCTAAGGATTCACTGTACCACGTGTATGTTTAACATTAAAAGATGATTAATAAAACCATGCTAACAATTATTAATTTAATAGCCTAGTATTCTATGCACTAAAAAAGGTATATACAAAGGCTTTAGGCCACCCTACACGTTATTGTAGGCCCAGTTTAATATGCAACTTAATTTTATATATACAGTGAGGAAAATAAGTATTTGAACACCCTGCTATTTTGCAAGTTCTCCCACTTGGAAATCATGGAGGGGTCTGAAATTGTCATCGTAGCTGCATGTCCACTGTGAGAGACATAATCTAAAAACAAAAATCCAGAAATCACAATGTATGATTTTTTAACCATTTGTATGATACAGCTGCAAATAAGTATTTGAACACCTGTCTATCAGCTAGAATTCTGACCCTCAAAGACCTGTTAGTCTGCCTTTAAAATGTCCACCTCCACTCCATTTATTATCCTAAATTAGATGCACCTGTTTGAGGTCGTTAGCTGCATAAAGACACATGTCCACCCCATACAATCAGTAAGAATCCAACTACTAACATGGCCAAGACCAAAGAGCTGTCCAAAGACACTAGAGTCAAAATTGTACACCTCCACAAGGCTGGACAGGGCTACGGGGAAATTGCCAAGCAGCTTGGTGAAAAAAGGTCCACTGTTGGAGCAATCATTAGAAAATGGAAGAAGCTAAACATGACTGTCAATCTCCCTCGGACTGGGGCTCCATACAAGATCTCACCAATGTGGGGTCTCAATGATCCTAAGAAAGGTGAGAAATCAGCCCAGGACTACACGGGAGGAGCTGGTCAATGACCTGAAAAGAGCTGGGACCACCGTTTCCAAGGTTACTGTTGGTAATACACTAAGACGTCATGGTTTGAAATCATGCATGGCACGGAAGGTTCCCCTGCTTAAACCAGCACATGTCAAGGCCCGTCTTAAGTTTGCCAATGACCATTTGGATGATCCAGAGGAGTCATGGGAGAAAGTCATGTGGTCAGATGAGACCAAAACAGAACTTTTTGGTCATAATTCCACTAACCGTGTTTGGAGGAAGAAGAATGATGAGTACCATCCCAAGAACACCATCCCTACTGTGAAGCATGGGGGTGGTAGCATCATGCTTTGGGGGTGTTTTTCTGCACATGGGACAGGGCGACTGCACTGTATTAAGGAGAGGATGACCGGGGCCATGTATTGCGAGATTTTGGGGAACAACCTCCTTCCCTCAGTTAGAGCATTGAAGATGGGTCGAGGCTGGGTCTTCCAACATGACAATGACCCGAAGCACACAGCCAGGATAACCAAGGAGTGGCTCTGTAAGAAGCATATCAAGGTTCTGGCGTGGCCTAGCCAGTCTCCAGACCTAAACCCAATAGAGAATCTTTGGAGGGAGCTCAAACTCCGTGTTTCTCAGCGACAGCCCAGAAACCTGACTGATCTAGAGAAGATCTGTGTGGAGGAGTGGGCCAAACTCCCTCCTGCAGTGTGTGCAAACCTGGTGAAAAACTACAGGAAACGTTTGACCTCTGTAATTGCAAACAAAGGCTACTGTACCAAATATTAACGTTGACATCTCAGGTGTTCAAATACTTATTTGCAGCTGTATCATACAAATAAATAGTTAAAAAATCATACATTGTGATTTCTGGATTTTTGTTTTTAGATTATGTCTCTCACAGTGGACATGCACCTACGATGACAATTTCAGACCCCTCCATGATTTCCAAGTGGGAGAACCAGCAAAATAGCAGGGTGTTAAAATATTTATTTTCCTCACTGTATGTAGTAGAGGGTCCCTGCTCCGTCTCTCTTTCAGTTAAGGGGTCCTTGGCTTTAAAAATGTTGAAGACTCCTGGTATATACTACATATGTATATAAATAAATCTAAACTCAAGGTCTGTTTAGGAGCTTCTTTCCAGAGCGTTCAACTCCATCTCACAGTCTTCAGGATCTACTTACATTGATGGAGATATAATAAATGGAATAAATGGACTTTGATTTAAGATTTTTTTTTTTTTTTGGTCAAACTACTTCAATCTTAACGTTTAAGCCAACATGGACACAAAGTCCTTAAAATGAGGAAAAATGGAAATTTGATCTTCAATTTCCATGACAACTGGGCAAACCCATGAGCTAAGGAAGATCATTGTAATACAGTTGAAAGCTCCAGAGGCCTGTACTACGAAGCAAGATCAACATGCCCTGCAATTAATTACTAACATTAGCTAAGGTGCTAAGGCATATGACTGGTAATGCCAAATTGTAATTATATAAGTGATTATTGGGCGGACTATATCATTTTCCTATTATTTCAATTGTTAGTTGTTGGCACTTGACCCTATACACGGGTCAAGTGCCAACAACTAACAACTAAAAGGAGTTTACTTCATAGGCTGTGTACCTGTGTTATTAAAATATCCGGGTCACATAACAGATATAACCAAAAGATGTATCCTGGAATTCATTCAAAACTTTAATTTGTTTTAAAAATTAGTAAATAAATACATATTTTTATATTTGACTGAAAGGGATAAATATATTTTTTAATCACAAGTACTTCGGAGACAATTAATTGTCCTGCAAAATGTGGAATTGTTACAGCTCTTAATTAATTTTGATAGCCTTTAACCGACATAAAATGACTAGATGGCTCACATCTAGAAACATTTGGTTCCATTTGACACCTGGCATTTTCTCTCCAAGAAACACTTCATTGATTTCTTTTGCATGCCAACATAGTGGGTCAGGTGCAGTGCTAACAATACCATATCAGTATGCACTACAGAACTGGGGCACAGACTATTTAGCCTTTCCCTCACTCTTCTTGGATATGGGGTTTTGTTTGTTTCTTTCAAATATGTAACAGTCTGTTTTAACATAAGAACTAGCTACAGCTTTTGTAGGCCTTGATAGTTGTATAGTTTGGGAGGCGTGTGTTGTTGATTACTGTAAACAGGGGTTTTATTGAGCCTACCTGATTTTGTAGTTGGGTAAGGTGTGCTTCTTCTTGATGACCCGTTTCAGCTGGTTGACTATGATGGAGGTCAGCTGAGGCAGCGGCCTTCCTTCAAACTGGGACTTCACCTCAAAATCCACCAGCGGGTCCTCGAGGAAGGAGAAGGACCAATGGGAGAAGGGCATGCGCGTGAACTGCAGCCTCAGCCTGCCCACCACGCGCCTCATCTTAACGAACAGGTAGGCAGACTTCCCGAACACCAGCTCGACGTCGATGGCCAGGTGGAAGCCGCCATTGTACTCGATGTCCACTTCGAAGTTGAGTTCCTCGGGCATGCCGTCGTCGTTCAGATGCACCGGCTTCATAAGTTTGGCCGTTTTAAAGACGGGCAGAGAATTGCCCAGGGAGATATCCCTGAGACTGAGCCCCTCCAGGAGCCGACCTGCCGTCTTGGTCTGCAGCAGCTCCTCAAACTCCACCTTGATCTTTTTGGTGAGCCAATGTCTCACGACAGGGGTGTCTCTGAGCTCTCTGAACAGAAACAGAAATATAGCATTTAGGAAATTGCACGTTTCAGGTTTGGCCGCATCAACGGACTCGCTTTGGGGAGGCGGCGGCGGCTGTTGTTGTTGTTTGGGACTGCCGCCGGGGACAGCCGCTTCCTGCTGCCGCGTTGAGACGGCCTCTTGCGGTTTAGATGCCGTAGACGCTGTGCTGTCCAGCTGCTGCTGGCCTGGCTCGACATGTTGGGTATTAAAGTAATCCTTCAATGCGTTATCGGGCACTACTTTGACATACTGCACTGTCCTGCCTATGGGCTCGGGGCTTCTCCGGTATATCAGCAAAAACTGTAATATCAACGTAATGACTGCTCCGGAGAACGCGGAAATCAATATTAAGTAAATCATTTCGAGCAGCTGTCGTCTTTACGACAAAGTGTCTTCATAATCAAAGGTTTAGCCGTGTTAACAAAGCAAGTTCCACCTGGTCGCTCTCAAAGCTGCCATATCATCTGCTTCTTTCCTGAGCTTCAGGCTCTTCACCTGATTGGACGAACGGATTACGCCGCTGTGCGTAATGACGGAGGCATAATGTGTTTCTTATGATGCGTTCATGGTATGTCGGACTCACCATCAATCGACTAGGATAACCTGTTTGAGTTGACATATCCAGCAGGATATGTCCTTCGTTATTTCTCCAACTTGTCGTGTCTAAAAGTGTGCGAACACAAGCGATGATACAGCAGCAAACTCGGTCCGATTTTGTTTAAGATAATAACAAAAAATGTAATTAATCTTGGTTCAAAGACATTTTTGTCAGCCCTTTAGTTTTTCTCTGATGGTAAAGACAACTAAGCAGACATATGTATGGCAGCATATTGCTGTCAAATGTTTTCTTGTTTTAACAAGTTATGTTCATGTTTTAATGACATTTCGCTTGTTAATTTTACATATAAAGTTATTTCATTTTAAAAAGAAACGTTTTCTCCCTATCTAAACACATACCATTGTTACGTCAGGAAACTTCCTCTTTATTGTGCAATACCAATCTAGCCTATGACAAGAATGTTATTATAACAACATACAAACTTATTGAAACAACAAACATAAGTTGGCATGTTGTTATAACAAGAAACATGTTTATATTGGGGAAAAAAACAAGTTAATGCTTAAACAGGAGACATTGTAGCCTACATTAGCTTTGGACAGGGTAAACATATCTTTATCCCCTTTAAAACAATACACACACACACACACACACACACACACACACACATTACACATTAAAGGTGACCTGCCACACAAAACCGTTTTTACTTAAAGGGGTGGTTCAGAATTTTGGACATAGGACCTCATTTCCAGGTTAGCCAGTGTGTTATTTATCAGTGGAGACAGTTTAACACTTTTCATCCAGTCCTTCCAGTTGCAGAGTTCGCTGGTGCTAGGCTAGCGCAAGTCAACAGTATCTGCTAGCCTGCCATTAAAAATAGTCTTACACACTCCACAGTACACCCAATAAATTATAACACCAGACTATCGATGGAAATGTCTGTGTTGATAGAATAATGTTAGAAATAAAACTACCCTTGCATCGCATTGCAATAGTTATACTTTGTTCCCTGTAGTTGGTAGCATAGGCTACAGCAGCGGTGGAGTGATATTACCTAGGCTACTGAGAAAGCCGGTTTACATGACAATCACGCAAGTTTATTTACCTGCCGTTGTGAGCTCCAACTAATTCCACTCTGCCAGAATATAACTCACATAAAGTTACCGGTACATGAAAGCACACGGGCTAGCAATTTTCACGCAAACTGTCCGAGCTTACATGATGTTTCTGTCAGCAATTACCTAAAGTTAGTGGTTAGCCCACCCAGGTATCTACCAAGAGTGTAGCTATACTGTTAGCTGACGTTGTCACTCTCCACAATGCATTGAACAGTAACATTATCTCCACTAACGTTGTCAGTCTCAATCTATCAGTAGCAGCTAGGCTAACATTATGAAAGGGGCTAGCTTTATTAGCTAGAGTAGCCTACCAAAAGTTATTACCTGTTCATCAGTAGCTGTTGGTGCATCTGGAAAGACAGATGGAACCACATTCGTTGTAAGTGACTTGTGGTCCTTTAGATCGCGGGGTTTTTCAAAGTCGTCTGGTCTAAAATGATCACGACACATTCACCACTTGAGTAGAGTTTCCGCCGGTGTCTCGATGTCCAAGCCAGCTGCTACTAGGTGTCCCGACTGTAGTGCGCTTCTCTGTTTACTTTATGGCGCAGTACTACTAACCAGAGCTAAGTAAAATTCCGCCGCTGATAAGAAACTAGTCCCTCAAATGTAATGCAATCATTGAGATGCAAGGGTAGTTTTATTTCTAACATTATTCTATCAACACAGACATTTCCATCGATAGTCTGGTGTTATAATTTATTGGGTGTACTGTGGAGTGTGTAAGACTATTTTTAATGGCAGGCTAGCAGATACTGTTGACTTGCGCTAGCCTAGCACCAGCGAACTCTGCAACTGGAAGGACTGGATGAAAAGTGTTAAACTGTCTCCACTGATATATAACACACTGGCTAACCTGGAAATGAGGTCCTATGTCCAAAATTCTGAACCACCCCTTTAATCTGTTAGGTCCATATGTGTTTGTGTTATGTGGTGAATGTGAAAATGAACTGCTACCTCCTCTGTCAGCTCTAGCCACTGAAAAGAAATAAGCAGAGAAATCAGGCCAGTTACAACAGCTGATCAGTCTGACGTGGTGTTGGCTGAGCTCATTACTATTCATGAGCTCACCCAGTTGTGCTGGGTAAAGGATGCTGATAGCCAGGCTCTCATTGGCTAGCTGTTAGCCAATCAGAGTCAAGCAGCTTAGCTCGTTGAATATTAATGAGAACTGGCACAAATCGAGCTGAGTCTTCCTGCAGGCTTTCTATACCACGCTAGAATGGCTTGAAACAAGGTAACCAGGGCATTTTTACCACAAAAAATGATACAGAGTCCATGGTAGAGCTTCAGACATTACCACAAAGTAATGAAATACGTGTGGCACGGCACCTTTAACATAAATGGTCCCTTATTTTAATTGAATGCATCAGTTTTACCTAATCATGTCACTGTAAATCGAGTAGCAACATTTAGAGGTTGTCTCATAATAAAGGGTAAATAAAAACTAAACCACAGAGGCTAGTCTTTAGTCTTTTACTAATCTAAATAAATACAAGTTTTTTCCATTTAGACATCCTGTGAAGCAAAGGCCTCATGTATCAACATTTCCTTAATGGCTTGTTCCCAGAAGGGAAACTTATTGATTTGTGTAGGTGCCAGCATCCCTTCACCACATGGACATAATAAAGTTGGGCCCTGATTAAACCTTCGTGTATCCAAATATACCTGTGTCCCTTGAGTCAAAACAACAACTGTGGCATTGTAATTAGCTCTGGTTTTTGAGTGGGTGGTTATGTACAGTATATGCATCTAGAGCTACATGTCTGTATACAATACAGCATGTAGGACAGTGTGTATTTTAAACTAAGTATATCATTTATCATTTGTAGGTAAGTGGATGTTTTATAGTTGCAGGGTTTTGGCGTACAGTGCTCTGTAGCTCTCAGCCCCATCCCATTGGTTCCTCCTGGAGACGTAAATCTTTAAAAACGGCTTACAAATATTTAGTAAATGGACTCTAATATATTTTCTAGACTTAACGACTACTCAAAGCACTTTAACATAGTACATGAACCATTCACCATTCACACACATTCATACACTGTGGCTGAGGCTGCCATACCAGGTGCCACCTGCTCATCAGATAAACACTCATACATTCAGGGTTCAGTGTCTTGCCAAATGACTCTTCGACATAGGCTGCAGGGTCAGGGCTCAGGGATCAAACCACTGACCTTCTGATTGGTAGGCGACCACCTGAACCACAGCCACAGCTGCCCCTAGTTTACAGTTCATTTTTAAAATAAAGCCCTGTAATATCCTAAAACTGCCGGTCACTGTAGTTTTAGCAAGCATCACTCAAACAGGAAGAAATAATAGGCTTGTTCGAGATGAACTGCACCTCGCCTGTAAAGTGAACGAGAGCATGCGGCAGCAGCCGGGGGCGGGGACAAAAAGCCGCGGTAAAGTCAGACAGTTTCCAGCAGCCTTCAGGCTGAACAAGAAGTCACAGAAACACTCACATCCTGTTATGTCCGATTCTTGTTATCAGACCCAAATATCAGCTTGTACACAGTCTCCAGTTGTTTTTATGAAGACAGAGTAGCTCTCAAAATGCTCTACATGTGATCTGTTGTTGATTTTAATTACCAACAGACTGTAGATGATCTGTAATCTCAACAGATCCAGTCTCTCTGATTTCTAAATGTCACTATCAGTCATACAACATGTGGTTTGTACACAATAAGCCTTTAAATCAGACAAATAGCTGTTAAAATCAATTCAAAAACAATAAAAAATGTATATACCATTATCATGTTGTGTTGATTCTGAACCAATCAGCTGAGAGCCAGGCGTTTCCCAGCATTCCCTGGGTCCGTCTGGGTCTCTTCTGGTAGCTGTGCCAAGAGAAATCTCAATCATTCCCAATCTTGCAGAGACGGAGAGCGTGAGTAGGAGCTGTCCATGAGCGTAGGAGCAGGAGACACTTTTGGTAAGTATTCTGATTCATTATTTTGTCATTTTGACTGTATGCCTCCACGTCCCCCCCGATTGCCTGCGCGCTTCTCCTGATTATACGGTAATTTGTCTACTGTGCGACAGAGTCTCGTGGTTATGACCCGATCGTTAGCTTATTTTTATAAAAACGTCTGCTACGGAGCCATAACGTGAGCTACAAGGTAATGGAGCCTTTTATACATTGTCGTGTTTCTTTAGAAATAAACAACGGACAAATAGAGTCTTTAAACGCTTCAGATGTAAAGTTATTCTCTGTCAAAGTGACGTCAAAATGAATGGGAGTCAATGGGATGCTAACGGGAGGTGATGGCTTGTTAGCCTATGAACCTCCCCATATGAGGTACGCTTTCCGGATGCTCGGTGAATAGCAACTTTGCTGCCTGCTCTCAAACCTGCAGTCGCAAGGATTGAGTCAGAATAAAGTACAAAGTGTGTGTGTTGATGGTGATGAAGGAACATGTTAGCCAATGAATAGTGTGACTCATTAATAATTCTTTAAAAATCAAATGCATAAAAACAATGTAAGCCTTTTTAATTTTTCCTTTATTTGTGGTCGACCTTATAGCTGTACAAGTAAAACATCACAAGTTGTTCTCATGTAAAAACATTTTTTAATGCAGACCTGTGGAGTGCTAATGCATCAATCCACATGCTTGGCCTCAAAACTGCTGAAGATATGCAACACTGTATATCTTTATCCAAGTACAGTTAAAGTGCATTAGCAGTTGTAGGGTTGTCTGGGTCCCTGCAGAGCCGCAGCAGGTAAGTAAGTAAGTAAAGTTTATTTATATAGCACTTATCACAGATAAAAATCACTAGGTGCTTCAAAGTGAAATAATACAACAAATAAAAGACATAAAAATAGGAAAACATAGGTAAATAAAATCAAACAGCCATAAAAACCTTTGTCAAACCAAAAGCTTGTTTTAGTAGCAGAGTCTTCAACTGCTTTTTCCAACTGAGGAAGTTATTATCTGGAACCTAGATAACAGAAGAGTACACTCACTCTACTGCTGTAATTGTTAAAGATAATTTTTTGGGGCATTTTAGGCCTTTATTTGATAGGACAGCTGAAGACATGAAAGGGGAGAGAGAGGGGGGGGGGGGGAATGACATGCAGCAAAGGGCCGCAGGTCGGAGTCAAACCCGGGCCGCTGCATCGAGGAGTAAACCTCTGTATATGGGCGCCTGCTCTACCAGGTGAGCTATCCGGGCACCCAACTGCTGTAATTGTTGATTTGATGAACACTGGCCCGGCCACCTTCTGATACATGCTGATAAACAAACTTCAGAGAAATGTAACCTATGCGGGAGCACCACCACTTCTACTTCCTGTCATGTGCTACACATGTGTGTAATCCTGTCCACTCGGTGTGTTCAGCCACAGGGAGAGAGTCATCACCACACAGCCCCTGTAATGGGTTTCTACTTGTTACAGCTTGTCATCATTAATAATACAGTATTCACAGTATAATAATTATGTATTTAAAGCAACACTAGAGAACTTTTCCCACTTCGGTATTGTCGGACCGCGGAATTGTCCATTACATTACATTATGCAAGTTTGCCAGATCGGGGAGGAGCATCTCGCTGCAGCCTGCGGGAGTCCAAGTCAGCCATTTTTCTTTGCTTACGTCACTCCCCATACGCTCAAACGGACCAAGACAGCCTGGTAGCATTTTTTACTATGAAGGAAATTATTTGGATAAATGTCATGTTTTCATTTTGAATCTTTTAATTTTATTTGGAACATTTTATATCCATAAATGTAAATGGTCTGAAATAAAACCGAATATTCACCAATTTAAAAACGACATGAAATTATATTTTGAAACTTTAAAAGGACTGACAAATAAGAAAGCTTTTTACAATGCCTTACAACCTCTTTAATTTAAATTTCATGCGCCCCTTTTTCGTGTATGTATGTATGCATTTAATGTTTTCAATGTGTTTATGTATCTGTACTTGAATTAAAAGAAAAGACAGCCTGGTAGCGAAGCTGATATAGCCTCTTGTTTCACATTAGCTGATAGAAACTGATGTAAGCTAAACACAAACGACATTTCATGCAACAACAGTGAACTGTAATTGGGCCGGTGTACTTTTTCGTTCATTTGATTTCCGATTTTGAAACGAAAAGAGTGGTTCGGAAATGACGTAAGACTGCTCCGGTGAAAGCCTTGTTTTCATGAGCTTCTGGGGCTAGTTACTAACTAGCTCGGAAGCTAACATCTAATGGCAGGCAGGTTGCTAATTAGCCAATGCTAAAAAGTATGAAAGTACTAGTTTCCTCTGCTTTCTATCAATATTCCTCGGTATTTGTGTCTTGGTGTAGTTTGCTAACATGCTCGTAGACATGTAAATTAACTGTTTGGGTGCTAGCTAAGTCAGCGGTCAACACCTTTTATATTGTAACGTGAAAGCGCAAGCGGCGTTAGCTTCAGCTAAACCACATCCGCAACCAACCTGATCTCACAGAATTCCATGAAATGAACACGGCCCATTAACTCAAAATCTGTGACAGTTTCACGGAATCGGCGAAAATTCCATGACGGGCCCACGGATGCGATGCCTATGTAAGTCAATGACAGGTATCATCCGTGGTCTACGCACGGATTCCCTGATCACAGCACGTTTCTTTCTGCCAGTCGGGCTGCAGCAGAGAAGCTGTAGAGCTTTGCTATTATTGGTATTTTTAGCCCAATAACAGCTGTTTTAATCAACATTAATTCACCAGATCTTATCATGGTTTATATGTATTTCTTTTAATGTTATTATTTTGGTCTATTTTGACCAGGGAAGCTGGATTGCTTTGTTGTTTATTGATATTTTAAAAACTATAACGCTACATCTATCAACATTTATTTAGATGTTATCATGGTATTCATTCCTTTATTTTAATAATATTATTTTGGTCTTATTACCGGTGAAATATTACAGTATGCTGTAAAACAGAACACTACGATATGGGCAGAGCTGGGCGCATGAAAAGCCCATATCCCCCAATGCAATGTGGGCATTCATATCAGAGAATCAGACAGCGATCAGCGGGTCTTTAACGCCAGTATCGCTTCAATGTACATATATATAATCAGTGGTTTAGTCACCAGCAACAACACCTTGCTCAGCTTTGTTCCAGTAAGTTATGCACCGTAATAACGTTAATCTGCGGAATACTCCGGAAGTGACGTGGTACGTGCCGCTCGGCGGATAAGAAGATAAAAAATACGGATGATACGCATATTCGTGAAGCGTTACTACATTTTTGCAACAGACATTTTTTGTTGAAATGCCTTTAATTTTCAGTGTTGACTGAGATTGAATATTAATTCCAAAGATGTTGCTTACACTTAATAAAGAAAATGACATGCCAAGAGAAAAAAAAAGAAAAAATACATAATATTCATAATATTGATGTTTTTGTCTAACGTTGTATTTGAGGATGTAAACAATGAAGATATTTATAATAATAAAATACAGTTTCATGTATTTGTCTCATGTATTGTGACAACAAATCAAATCAGCTGAAGACTCCAGAAGTGACGTAGGCTAACGATTGGGTCATAACCACGAGACTTACTGTCTCATAGTAGAGGAATTACCGTATAGTCCAGGAGAAGCTCTCAGGCAGTTTGGACTTCCATTAGCTGTTTAAGTGTAATTACTAATGTTAACTATCATGTTAGTGATCAGTAATTAGCCTGTGCCTATGTTATCTCCTTACATATACCTACGCTCTCCGTCTCTGCTAGATTGGGAATGATTGAGATTTCTCTTGGCACAGCTACCAGAAGACTTCCAACTTTCAGACAGGTTGCTCACGTCACATCTACGTCTTCAAGCTCAGTTGGAGGCTGCTCAGTAACGCTCAGCCATCACCGGGAAAGAGACTTCACTGGTCTCCGTCCAGAGACACGGGACCTGCTGGTCCAGGTTATATACTGTCTATGGTGAAAGCTTGCTGCACGTTGTAGCCTACCTGAGAATTTGTACAATAAATATACCAATAATGAAAAAATTGTGTTGTATGCTTATGTTTGACTAATTTACATTGTTTTGACTTGTTCTGTTGTTAAAAACAAAAAATAAACTACTTACAAAGAGAAGCATTTTTTTATATTATTTTCCATGCATCATTATTTAAAAACACAATTTTCTAATTTTGTGGTTGATGAATGTTAATAGCAAAGACTAAAGGGGAAAAAAAACATGAGCATAATATGTGTGGGACTTACTTTGATTTAACATCACACTGCATTATTAGTTGTTTTAAATAAATGACTTTTCTTTTATTTCAATTTTTTATTAGCACCATTTATCATTCAGACATACAGAACAGATTCCACAATATGAACCTGGTAATATTGGATGGTGCACAGAACAGTGAAACACAAAACAAGCAAATAAGTGACTGTTTTGAAATATCAATTTATGATAGGCCTAGCATATTAATTATTATATTCAGAAGATGATCCCCATATCAGTCACTGCGGTTACAGCTTGTAGCCATATAGCCTTCAAAATTAAGAAGGGACTAGTTCACAGAGATGTAGCTTTCTTTGGGTATGTGTACATATACAACATGCGTTTTGGCATTTTTTTCACAAACTGAGGAGTTGGTTGTGACGTTGTGACATGGGTCAGAGGTCATAAATGATGAACCAATCAATGGACTCTGCTCTAGAGGCACCTTGGTATTCATATGGAGAACACCTGGCTGGAAGGCCTGTGTTGAAAGTGTGTGTTATCATTTAGAGCAGACACTCGCAGTGAATCAGAGGGTTTATGTTATACAAGGCTACATTACAGAGCATATTCATATGTCAGAAAGCATGACAATATCTAAAAAACATCTCATTTAAAGTTTGGTTGTCAGGTGACTGTCATGAAGGTTGTGTAGAGGAATAGAAACCAGGCAAGCACAGAGAATATGGTCTGATCTTTATTCTCCATGCCAAGTATGAGCTCTTATCCTCTGCTGGCACCCCAATGTAAACAAAACATTTCTAAACTATAGGCCTAAGTTGGACCTACCTCAATTAAAACTTTAAATAATGTTGCTTGAGGCTTCAGGGGTTGTGCCATAGCTTCATGATATAAGGTTGTGTGTTGCTCTTGTCACTGTTTGTGAAAGATGAGCAATAGATTGTGGCTGATAATGTGCTTCAGTCTGGCTGCATATCACTTTGTTTATGTTTTTTATTGTAAGTATATGTCAGCTGTATGATAAAACAATATGTCAAGTGTTATGTGTGAAGCATTTGAACTCAAGACAAATATCACTCTGGGGACAATAAAGTATCGCCTGCAAAGTCGCCATGATATGTAAAAATTAAAATGTTGTCGTAGGACTATAGCAAAGACATTGTTGATTGTACTACACACATAGGACCAGCTGTTATAGAAGGTGCTACACACATAGGACCAGCTGTTATAGAAGGTGCTACACACATAGGACCAGCTGTTATTGAAGGTGCTACACACATAGGACCAGCTGTTATAGAAGGTGCTACACACATAGGACCAGCTGTTATAGAAGGTACTACACACATAGGACCAGCTGTTATAGAAGGTACTACACACATAGGACCAGCTGTTATAGAAGGTGCTACACACATAGGACCAGCTGTTATAGAAGGTACTACACACATAGGACCAGCTGTTATAGAAGGTACTACACACATAGGACCAGCTGTTATAGAAGGTGCTACACACATAGGACCAGCTGTTATAGAAGGAGCTACACACATAGGACCAGCTGTTATAGAAGGAGCTACACACATAGGACCAGCTGTTATAGAAGGTGCTACACACATAGGACCAGCTGTTATAGAAGGTGCTACACACATAGGACCAGCTGTTATAGAAGGTGCTACACACATAGGACCAGCTGTTATAGAAGGTACTACACACATAGGACCAGCTGTTATAGAAGGTACTACACACATAGGACCAGCTGTTATAGAAGGTACTACACACATAGGACCAGCTGTTATTGAAGGTACTACACACATAGGACCAGCTGTTATAGAAGGTACTACACACATATGACCAGCTGTTATAGAAGGTACTACACACATAGGACCAGCTGTTATAGAAGGTGCTACACACATAGGACCAGCTGTTATAGAAGGTACTACACACATAGGACCAGCTGTTATAGAAGGTACTACACACATAGGACCAGCTGTTATAGAAGGTACTACACACATATGACCAGCTGTTATAGAAGGTACTACACACATAGGACCAGCTGTTATTGAAGGTACTACACACATAGGACCAGCTGTTATAGAAGGTACTACACACATAGGACCAGCTGTTATAGAAGGTACTACACACATATGACCAGCTGTTATAGAAGGTACTACACACATAGGACCAGCTGTTATAGAAAGCTCTGGACCTCAGCTGTCATGTAGATATGGTCTCCAAAGTTTACCCACTGTAAGCACTGTCAAATATGGTAATAAGTTATTTTCACCTATTCAACGATTATATTTTTAAACTCTGATGACACCAGTGTGTTCCCCATCCCAAAAACCCCAGGGTGTATCCAAAATTCTACACTGCCAACTTCTTCTTATGAGAAATATACCAATATATTTAAAAACTACAACTCCCACTATAGACGGGCCCCAGAACCTGTTACAAAGCTTGTGTACTTGTAGTTCTTCCGGGGTGGGTGGGAGGACATGTTTGACTCCTGTGTTTCTGCTGTCTGCTGTGAATAGGTTTCATTCCATTTCAGATGGCTGCCGCCGGCCAGCCGGCCGAGCAAACAATACATGAGAAAAAGACATGAAACTGCTCAAATCCTCAAATACAATGTTAGACAAAAACATCAACATTACGAATATTACGTATTTTTATCTTTCCTATCCGCTGAGCGGTACATATTACAGAGTATTCGCAGATTTTTTAAAACGTTATTACGGTGCATAACTTACTGGAACAAAGCTGAGCAAGGTGTTGTTGCTGGTGACTAAACCACTGATTATATATATGTACATTGAAGCGATACTGGCGTTAAAGACCCGCTGATCGCTGTCTGATTCTCTGATATGAATGCCCACATTGCATTGGGGGATATGGGCTTTTCATGCGCCCAGCTCTGCCCATATCGTAGTGTTCTGTTTTACAGCATACTGTAATATTTCACCGGTAATAAGACCAAAATAATATTATTAAAATAAAGGAATGAATACCATGATAACATCTAAATAAATGTTGATAGATGTAGCGTTATAGTTTTTAAAATATCAATAAACAACAAAGCAATCCAGCTTCCCTGGTCAAAATAGACCAAAATAATAAACCAAAGCTAATCAATAAGCAACAGCATTAGTGAACAAGAACATATCACCAATATTTTTAAATTAAAAACAATCCAAAAAATGAAAAAAACATGAATTTGTGTTAAAAATCAGTAAATCATTTCTTCACTGTTTCTACATGCTGAACTAGAGCAAACTAGAGCAAACCCTATGTCATCATTACCTTAATATAACCTTAATATAACCAGTTAAATATAATGTTGAGTAACAGATAAAATAGGCAATATATTTTGAAATTGAAAACTTATATGCTATATGCCTATGCTGAACCAGAGCAAACACTCTCTGGTACTTAAACGTTACTGTCATGTGTGTTATGTCGTAAATCCATGTACTGTCAAACGTAATCATGTGGAATAACAAGTTGAATCTGACTAAATAGACATTGTATTTGCTAAATACTGTATCTGTCAAACTTGGGTTTGGGCCAGAGGTTCAGTTATGTTTTATTTAACTGTTTTTGAATTTAAATAATTTTTTTAGTATTATAGCCCAAATAATTTGCTGTTTAGCACGAACAATGTCATTTCCACCACAACCTGTCCTTACCACCACAATGAACATCGTGGTGGAAATGACATTTCCCCCCTTTCCCTCTAAAATCTCATGCTATGTTAGCCTGCTAATATTAGTTTTAGAGTTAGCATTAAATATACACAAATGACACATTATTAAATTAAATTTATCCAGATATTTTTAAGTTTGGAAATGACGATTAATAAAAATCAATAAACATACTCTCAGTTTACTCATATTTACCTTGATTTTTCTTCTTTTCATTGCCCCCTGTAGAGGACACCATTTCATCCAGCCATGTGTTCCACTGTGGAGTTCCTGTTGCTATGGTTACTAACTATTCAAACCTAAAACAATGATCCAGGAATCGATTTTGTACAGCGTGGTGGAAATGACAGTAAGCCCAAGGGACAAGGGTTCTACTTATGAAAAATATAGGAAAATATGAATAAATATCGCAATACATCATATGTATAACTGAAATAGACATTATTTTATCATTTGTACTTGAAATCTACATTATTTAAATAATTTAGAATTAAGCAAGGTTGAAGATGCAAAGTCTGGCTTAGGGACAGAGGGAAAACAGTAAAAACTATGTATAAAAGGCCTCATATTATATAATAAAAAGAATAATTGAGCAATGATACATTTTTTATAAGTTCCCCTTAGGGTGAAGTAAGTATGACAAAAACAAAAAAGAAAAATGTTTTTTAGTTTTTATTATTTCATCCAGGGACAAGAAAAGTACCATAGTTAAAGAATCACCCTTGAACACATTGTCATCAATATTAACAAGCTTTAAAATGACCCATTTTTCAAAGGTGGATATCGTTTCAAAATCGGAAATCAAATGAACGAAAAAGTACACCGGCCCACTTACAGTAACTGCATGAAAACGTCACTGTTGTTGCATGAAATGTCGTTTGTGTTTAGCCTACATCATCAGTTTCTGTCATCTAATGTGAAACAAGAGGCTATATCAGCTTCTTTTTTTTGTCTTAAAAAAACTTTATTATTCAAGTACAGATACATAAACACATTAAAAATATTAAATGCATACATATATACACGAAAAAGGGGCACATGAAATTTACATTAAAGAGGTTGTAAGGCATTGTAAATATTCAGAGTCCGGATGGCTCTCTTATTTGTCAGTCCTTTTTAAAGTTTCAAAGTATAATTTTATAATCAAAATGTCATTTTTAAATTGGTAAATATTCGGTTTTCTTTCAGACCATTTACATTTATGGATATAAAATGTTCCAAATAAAATTAAAAGATTCAAAATGAAAACATGGCATTTATCCAAATAATTTCCTTCATAGTAAAAAATGCTACCAGGCTGTCTTGGTCCGTTTGAGCGTATGGGGAGTGATGTAAGCAAAGAAAAATGGCTGACTTGGATGACATCAAGTCCAGCTTTCCTGCGGGCTGCAGCGAGATGTACTTGAGATCGGGTAGCGCGAGCTGTAGTTCCAATGAGACAACCTGTAGGAGGACCAAAGCGGGAAAAGTTCTCTAGTGTTGCTTTAAGAATGAGCTCAGTAATGAAGGATTGTGTTATTGTAAGTTGATATTACCTATCATTAGTGCATTAAAGCATCAAATCCACCAATGATTGAGTCATTTAGGGAGACAGAGTCATTTAGATTTGATGGAAGGGGTACCAGATTGTTCAAAAGTCTACAGATTTTATTTACAGGTACTGGTACAACATTGGTGACTACGAAAAAGTATTACGACCACATGTGAAAAATGTATTTGAGTTCTGAGGGTAAAGTCAAAATCCTAACTTTAAACTATACTTTTTCTCAGAATTCTGACTTTAAACTCAGAACTCAAATATTTTTTTTTACATGTGGCCCTAATTCTCTTGGGTCGATTACTCTGTTTCAAAGAAAATAAGAAACCTTTTAGATAAATGTAAATGTTGTTGAATGTCTATTTTTGCATCTTCTATTATGACATGGAATTTTACGTTACAAAGACAAAGGTGTGATGGCATGAACTGGCCTGCTGGTGGCGCTGGATAAAAGTCTAGGAATGACCACGAATGTCCGCGTCATGGCATCCATCCAGTATGTGGAGATACATCATACGGCCTGAAGTATGTGGACAGTACTTTTTACATTCTGAATCACCGTGGCTTGGCTGAAACATGGCTGAACCATGGCTGAACCATGTTTGAACCATGTCTGAGTCATGGCTGAAACATGGCTGAACCATGGCTGAAACATTGTTGAACCATGGCTGAAACATGGCTGAACCATTGATGAACCAGGGCTGAAACATGGCTGAACCATGGCTGAATCATGGCTGAAACATGTCTGAAACATGGCTGAACCATGCCTGAAACATGGCTGAACCATGGCTGAAACATTGTTGAACCATGGCTGAAACATGGCTGAGCCATGGCTGAAACATGGCTGAAACATGGCTGAACCATGGCTGAAACATTGTTGAACCATGGCTGAACCATGGCTGAAACATGTCTGAACCATGGCTGAAACATGGCTGGACCGTGGCTGAAACATAGTTGAACCATGGCTGAAACATGTCTGAAACATGTCTGAAACATGGCTGAAACATGGCTGAACCATGGCTGAAACATGGCTGAACCATGGCTGAACCATGGCTGAAACATGGCTGAACCATGGCTGAAACATGGCTGAACCATGGCTGAAACATGTCTGAACCATGACTGAACCATGGTTAAAACATGGTTGAAACATGGCTGAACCATGGCTGAAACATGTCTGAACCATGGCTGAACCATGGTTAAAACATGGTTGAAACATGGCTGAAACATGGCTGAACCATGGTTAAAACATGGCTGAAACATGGCTGAACCATGGTTAAAACATGGCTGAAATATGGCTGAAACATGGCTGAACCATGGCTGAAACATGGCTGAAACATTGTTGAACCATGGTTAAAACATGGTTAAAATATGGCTGAAACATGGCTGAACCATGGCTGAAACATGGCTGAAACATTGTTGAACCATGATTAAAACATGGCTGAAACATGGCTGAAACATGGCTGAACCATGGCTGAAACATAGTTGAACCATGGTTAAAACATGGCTGAAACATGGCTGAACCATGGCTGAAACATGGCTGAAACATGGCTGAACCATGGCTGAAACATGGCTGAAACATGGTTAAAATATGGCTGAAACATATGCATGTTGGGAGAGTTTCTGCTACCAGCTGAATGGTTTAAAGCTGCAGGTAGGTCTACAGCTTTATTGAACATTTCAGACACATACTGAAAATAATGCTCCAAAATGTAGCGGGGGATAATTAAACAATATCAAATTACAATGAGACAAAATTAATATAGCCTACATTTTCTTCCTGTTCATCATACATTATGCCAGTTTACGACTTAATATACTCATTGAATTTAGATTTAAAAAGCAGTACAATTGGGGGTAACATTTGTTGTTTTGCATTTATTTAAATAAAATTGGCCAGATAAAACCAATAAGTTGACAATTAATTCAGTGTTCAAATTCTCATGTTCGAAATTAAAAAAATTGACATTCAATATTGATAGTATGATGATTTTACACAATATATAATGCATAATAGGTCTACAGCGCCTATATTAAAGACTTCCTAAATGGAGATGTTTAAATTCCGAGGGGACCCTGAAGGCAGCACGGCTCCTGGTACCTTTTCATCAGCAAGGTGTTGCATTAGTGCGAGTTGAGCTGCCGCCGCCGGGCCGCTGTCGGCGCTTCTTCTTCCCTCCCACTGAAGGATTATTACAGTCTGTTTCTAATCTCCTAACGTTATATCGACACTTTCTATTCCACCCTGATACGATACCCTGTATGGCAGACGTCACAGATTCAAAAATGAGCAGTTTGAGGGCGTATAAGGAACCATTCGGTAAGTAAAATGTTCATGTGTCTTCGACTCTGCGTCCATAATAGCTAGTGTACGCATACAGATGTTCCAGTGGTAAAGGTTGGATTTAAAGCCGCGTTTCAATGGTATTACATGATCTTAGTCAACGTTGCAAACTCTAACTTTCAGACCTCCTAAATGGATATCATGCCTTATATTTATTTTTATTGTAACAACAATAATTATATTTAAAATATTTGATTTGATTACCTTAATAGATACATTTAGAACACTTGTGTGCACCGTTAGTTTGGGAAAAACAGCAAGTGTTTCCTGGTTAGCCGTCCGCAACCTCAACTCTAACCTAATAATGGAAGAGCCTACAGACTGACAGTAGCCTACTATCTGTTCAGTTGTCTATACCAGGGGTCTTCAACGGTTCTTTGGGCCAAGGATCAGCGGTGGAAGAAGTACTCAGATCCTTTACTTAAGTAAAAGTACTAATACCACACTGTAAACATACTCTGTTAAAAGTTAAAGTCCTGCATTGAAAATGTTCCTTCAGTAAAAGTGTATAAGTATCTTCAGGAAAATGTAGTTAAAGTATTAAAACCTTGTAGAAAGTGTAAAGGATCCAACCAGTTGTGTGTTTAATGGTCTGATCATCTCAGCTGGACTTGTAGCCGTTATATTGTTGGCTGGTTTACTTTAGAATCAAACATCAGATTTTATAAACTACATGTGTTTTGTGTGCAGGAATCTTAATGTGTAAAGTAACTAGTAACTAAAGCTGTAACAGAAGAATGTAGTGGAGTAACTAAAGTAACTAGTAACTAAAGCTGTCAGATGAATGTAGTGGAGTAAAAAGTACAATATTTCTCTCTGAAATGTAACGGAGTAGAAGTAGAAAGTGGCACGAAAAGAAAAGACTCAAGTAAAGTACAAGTAGCTCAACATTTGGACTGAAGTACAGTACTGGAGTACATGTACTTAGTTACATTACACCACTGCCAAGGACCTCTTAGCTGAAAGAGAGACGGATGTGGCACAGTGAATCCTTAGATTTGGGGGAGATGTAGGAGTTATGTCCGCCCCAATATTTAGAAGAGGAAGATTTATCCCTGGTACAGATCCTCGCAAATATCACACTATAATCATTTTTATTTTATTTTAATTAGTGCTTCAAACGATTAAAATATTTAATTGCGATTAATCGCATTAATGTCATAGTTAACTCGCAATTAATCACACATTTTTATCTATTCTAAATGTCCCTTGATTTCTTTTTGTCCACTAATTTTTTCTCATTTTAATGCTCTTATCAACATGGAAAAGTGGATATGCTTGCTTTGTGCAAATGTGCTTCTGTCTGAAGTCATCCATTGTCGCCTGGCTTTGACGAGGGGGCGGAGAATTGGCATCATGTGTACTTGGCCATCAGGTGGTATTTCAGACTAGACGTGCTGCAATGATAGCTCAGTTCACAACGACCAAACACACAGATCACTTTGGTCTTGTCAATGGAACATTTGGCAACTTTTTAAAAATAAACATTCCATTCAGAATCATCAGGGATCCATTTCGGCGTCTCGCGCTCGCCATCCACTCAAAACGTAACGTTAGCCTACTACTCTTTGGCCGGCTCCAAGCCCAAACAAGCGTGCCTGTTGTTGTGTTTCTGGTCTAGCTAGATCCGGTGTGGTGTTGTAGTTTTTCTAACGTTACTAGTTGTTGCAACAGCATGTGAAAAAAACTACAAAAGTTTGCTATGCCAAAAAGAACGTTAATCTTGCGATAAAAAAATGTACGCCGTTAAAATGGGTTTGCGTTAACACCGTTAATAACGCGTTTAAAGAGTAACTCTCGCCAAAATACAACCTAGGGTCTTTTTGTGAATGTACCTGAGTCAAACTTTCATTTAAAAGCATATTTAGGACGGAATTGCCACTTTTAAGATTCACCGTATTCTTGTTTTTCGGTCAAATGGCCTTTTGAATGGGAGTGCTAGGGGCACTTTGATGCTAGCCTCAAAATAGCTATTTTTAAACCACTAAGAAGGCTCGACACAACATGAGACTTTGCTCCAAGTATCACCAGGGGCTCTACACCTTAACTCCACCGGTGACCAAGATATATACTATAACCAGGGGCTCTACACCTTAACTCCACCGGTGACCAAGATATATACTATAACCAGGGGCTCTACACCTTAACTCCACCGGTGACCAAGATATATACTATAACCAGGGGCTCTACACCTTAACTCCACCGGTGACCAAGATATATACTATAACCAGGGGCTCTACACCTTAACTCCACCGGTGACCAAGATATATACTATAACCAGGGGCTCTACACCTTAACTCCACCGGTGACCAAGATATATACTATAACCAGGGGCTCTACACCTTAACTCCACCGGTGACCAAGATATATACTATAACCAGGAGCTCTACACCTTAACTCCACCGGTGACCAAGATATATACTATAACCAGGGGCTCTACACCTTAACTCCACCGGTGACCAAGATATATACTATAACCAGGAGCTCTACACCTTAACTCCACCGGTGACCAAGATATATACTATAACCAGGGGCTCTACACCTTAACTCCACCGGTGACCAAGATATATACTATAACCAGGGGCTCTACACCTTAACTCCACCGGTGACCAAGGGATATCCTAAATCTGTGGCTACTTGTTTTGATATCGACTCGTTTTGACTGCCGAGGTGGTAGCGGCCGGAAACAACAAGAGCTACGGTGAGTTGTTCTAAACCTTTCTTTTTAGTAAACTCTGAACACAAACAATGTTCTCAATGCTGGAGTTCATGTGTAGGCCATTTGACCGAAAAATGAAAATATGGTACATCTTAAAAGTGACGCTTCCGTCCTAAATATGCTTTTAAACGAAAGTTTGACTCGGGTACATTCACAAAAAGACCCTAGTTTGCATTTTAACGAGAGTTACGCTTTAACTGACAGCACTAATTTTAATATGTTTCAATGAAAATGAGAATAATGATACAAAAATGATAATTCCCTCCAATATCATGATTCATATGGCAATCGCAATATCAGTCAAAATAATCGCAATTAGATATTTTCCTCATAATCGTGCAGCCCTATCTAAACTACACATTTTTCTTTGTGATCATAGAATGTAAAATCCTCCTTGGGCCAAGAAACCCCCAAATGATTACAGTCTGGTCACTGGTAGCTACAACAGGGTTGTAGCTACCAGGCGGCCAATCCCAAAGTTGTTCTTATTAATGCCTTAGGACTGATCTCTACAGCGTTAGTATTATTTATAAACATTAATAAAGACCTTAGTTGCAACCTTTAAAAGGTGAGGGAAGGCATTGTCTACATATGATTCAGTGATTTATATGAGATAACACAACTATAAACATATGATTGTACACTTTTGTTCTGGTTTTCAGTGACAGTGTGCCTCTCCCATGTTGTCCTGTTGTTTTGGATGATGCATTAGTTTCTGTAGTGAACTGTAGGCCTTGTACAGCTGAAGAACTTCTCTCATACATTTTGATTCTGTTCCATATTCACCAATATGTACACATCAAAGAAGTTTGGCTTTCCAACACCTGCTGTCTCACCTCAGAAGCAAACATGATCTCATGGCATACTATTTACACCTGACTGTATCATTTCCTTTAAGTGTAACAAACTGTGTTTTCCTGCCTGTAGTTACCTAAATCACTTTCACACACCGTGTTTGGATAATGAACATGTGTTTAGTCACCCTGCAGGTTAATGGCTGTTTGTCTGCTGTCCTATATGATCTAAGTAAACACTGTAGTTCCCTTCACCATTACTAAACTGCCATTTATTGCAGATGTGGAGTTTTAGTTCAGTGAAAAGGAGCTGCTGCAAAGTTTAAAGTAGAAATTCAAGATAGTCTGGTTGTAACTTTATTGAATTTCTTTTCTTAATATGGACACCGTATGAAAAAGTTAATGCATCAGCAATGCATGTTCTCAAGTAACAAAGACTGGGAACAGCATAGTTATTGGAATAGTAGGCCAAGTTACCCCCACTATCTGATTACATTTAGTAATCCTAGAGTCAACTTGTGATAGGTTTTTAGTAATTTATAACACTAGACTTGTTTTCTCCCCTTCACATCCCAGCTGAGCAATGTCAGAACTACATGAACCACAGAACCAAATTCAAGTCAGATAACAACCTTTAACACATTTACACGGATGGCAAATGTGGGTTTGTGGCTGTGACAATCAGACGTCACTTCTGTTTCAACCTTGACCTATACTCCAATGTGGCTGGAAACAGTTGAATTTCACTTAAATAGCTCAATGCCTGCACGTCTGGGGTTTGACTCATACAGGTTTTTTATCTAATTTAGATATGTTTGGATAAAAAGTTGATCTATTCACTGACACTTGACTTCTTTGACTGCAGCATGGGTTGCCAGATATGATCGGGAACACAGTTTTGGGTTTTAGTCACTATACAGGCATTAGCTAGCTGTTTCCTCCTGCTTCAAGTCTTTATGCTAAGCTAAGCTAACCACATTCTGACTCCAGCTCTGTACTTAACACACAGACATAAGGTTGGTATCAAACTTTATCCAACTCGCAGTATAAAAGTGAATTGGTGTATTTCCCAAAATGTTAAAGCATTTGCTTCAGCCAAGTTACCCACTGCACAGATACAACACAGTACATTAAGCTATTTAAAAAGTACAGTAAGTTTATGCAGAATGTTTTCATCTGACTCTGATCAGGGAGAATCAGGGAGTTTAGATTGGGTGATATTAAAGAGGTAATATAAGCATTAATATACTGTACCAGTCTAATCGTGTTCAGATACACACACAGTACAAGAGACCCACTTACCACCCACTATCAGCTATGTACTCTATGTACACATGAAGCAGAGAGTTTGTACAAGGTGTGTGTGTGTGTGTGTGTGTGTGTGTGTGTGTGTGTGTGTGTGTGTGTGTGTGTGTATAGCTGCTTTCAGTCTAGACTTGAGTGTGGCCTGGGTCAGGTGTTGGCATGCCATTCACCTCCATTCATGTGTGGAAACAAACTCAGGATAAAGCAAAGCGCCCACTCCACAGGCTGCTTACAAACTGTTCTTTGCCTCACAGAAGACATGGGTGGTCAGAACGGAGGAAAGCTGGGTTCACCTGTGTGGAATTATGGCCCTTAGCAATGTATTCTGATGTGGTTTATATTTCATCTCTTGAACTTTATCCAGAGCGTGCAGTCACATGCCCCTGCATTCCCAGAGAGGGAGAAACAATGCTCAACTGATCTGGGGTTCGACTTACACTTGATAATTGGGTAACTGGCTGTAAGTCCTAATACTGTATGCACTATAATTAAAGGGGATTGCCACCTAGGGCTGCAATGTTAAGTTATATACTGTTGGTTTTGCGCTTTATTACCTAGAAATCACCTATAATTTATATTACTGCATAATGTTTCTTAGAATATAACTCTTACTAACTATTGCTTCACTGAATGAGGAGGTAACCCATCGCAGAGAGCAATTTCTTGTTTTTACATTACAATCATTCTTTGGTAACCCTATTTCAAGCTTGGACAGTTTTTGAAAAATGTCTTTTTTGATGCTTTTTAGTACTTTTGAGATTAGTCTACTGTGTTTCTACTGCAAGTAATTCACACAGCCACAGTTCATGTCTGAGGTGTAATGTGCTGAGATATTAGGGTGAACTGTAGGGGCAGCTGTAAGAGCTCAAACGATTAGGTCGATTGATCCTATGTTGATAATTGATTTATTCATTTTTTAAGCTGAACTGCCAAAAAGTCCTTGGTTTCAGCTTCTCAAATCTGAGGATTTGCTGCTATTCTTTGACTTATGTTATATTAAGCTGAATATATTTGGGGTTTGGACTGTTGTTAAAACAAAACAACACATTTGAAGACATCACAATATATATATTAGGGCTGTCAAAATTAACATGATAACAAATTAACGCAAATTCCTTTTAACGCTACTAATGTTTTTGACACGTGATTAATAGGGGTGGGGGAAAAATTGATACAGCATAGTATCGTGATATTTTCCGTGACAATACTGTATCGATACACAGTATATGGATATTTTATTATATATGTGTTGGTCATTTTGTCTGCTTGACAATCCCATTTTGCAGCAATAAAATTGAAGTGAGATGAACAGAGAAGAGTATCTTTATAGATAAAACAGATGTTGACAAAGTTTCCTTTTCATCATTTGAAATTGGGAAAATGTGAAGTTGGAAAAAATTTAATAAATTGCAATATATCACAGAATATTGCAATGTTTAAAATCGCAATAATATGGTATTGTGACACAAGTATCATGATGATATGGTATCGGGAGGGCTCTGGTGATTATCACCCCTAGTGATTAACGCACGCCCGTTCTGTGATTTGGGCCTTGGGCCCAGTGCTGGAAACATTGGCCTGATATATAGAAGAGGGAGATTGTGGGGTGTGTGGGGAGGGGGGAGAGATGTACACACTGTAAACAGTCAGTCACATGGAGAGGACTGTAGAGCGTGCTGCAAGTTGGCCGCTAGCAGCGAGCTACCCAGCATGTTTGGGGGGGACTCCGTCAGTTCTGAAGAGGGAGAAGTGATTCCAAAACAAATTAAAATTGTGAATAAAACCTATATTGTGAGGTCTGCAGGCGGATTGAGTGGATGCTGGGATTTTGCTTAAACGCCCCGCTCCACAGGCCAGTGTAGGAATAGGACAGGAAATAAAAACTGACTTTCCACAACTACTTAAAAAGTTGAAAAGACTTTTGGTCAGCTCAAACTGCTGACCAGCTGCATTTTTTGTCCCCACATGGACTATAACTGATGGGTCGAATGCTGCAGCCCCAGGAGCTTATCTCCAGGGAGTATATGGCTGTGTTGAAGAAATGGATGTTCCTGGTTATGGAATCTCAAACTACTAATGTGGTAGGGAAGAAGAGGAGATGAGGAGATATCAGTGGTGGCAGGCTTTAACATTAATGTTTTTTTCATTTGCCCAGTCGTGTGAAAATAGATAAAATTCTTTTTAATCTAAGTCAAATTTTACTGGCCCCTATACAAATTGTTTTTTATTAGTGGTTATCACATAACAACAAAGAATATTGTTATATTCAATCTTTATTTATAATGTATAAACACACCATGGACAGTGTCATAGCTGAGTTAAGAGACTACATTTTAAGGTACCCTCATTTCTAACCCTAACCCTAACCCTAACCCGATGCCGAACCGGTACTTTTAAAACGATTCCGATTCCTAAACCGATTCTTGAAAAACTGAAAAAATGACATCAAAGAAAGGCTCTTTTATAGTTTTTAAATTGAAAATTATTTAAATTTAACAATATGTTAACGTTTTAAAGTACTTAAATATATAATAAGTATAGTATTTTACGTCCGTTTTGATGAGCCCAGAAGGAAAATATGGCATTTTAAAAGTAGCCTACATTTACGGTAGCTAGGTAACGGTAGACTACAGAGAGAGGGGGATAGTTTTACGTCCGTTTCGGAGCAACAGAGGGAAAATATTTCAGTCTAGACAGTTTCGGTACCCAACCCTATTTCTACTGCCATAGAGTTTGAGTTGGAACATTTGTATTTTTTTGTTTCTAAACCTACAATAACTGCATATGAGACATGTTTTATGCCTTGGACTCTTGAACTTGCGGCCAACTTCACAAAACATTGTAGTTGTGTCATCGACATCCTTCTTCACTCTTCCACACTTGAAACACTCTCTGGCTTCAGCTAACCCTAACCTGTACGCAGCATCATCTTCTATTTCTAACAAGACAACGAGACAACTCAATTCTTAATTGGCCAACGGCACATTCAAATTCAACAAGTATTCTCCGACATGGGCCACGGGAGGGGGCAGGAGAAAGATTACGAAATAGCAGGATGAAACAAAAATTGAAAAGAAAAACAAGTGTGTTCAGCACGTTAGTCAGCCTTGAATTATTAAATCCACTCTCATATACCTCATTACTAATTACTTTATAGAAATAGAGACTGAAAACAACATTAGAGCAAAGTGCAGCATGTCAACATTTCCTAGTAGTGTTGCGTGGGTTGGTCTACAGAACTGTCATGGTGGGGATTTACCTTTCATTGACACCAGCTGTCACCTCCTGTGTGTGTGTGTGTGTGTGTGTGTGTGTGTGTGTGTGTGTGTGTGTGTGTGTGTGTGTGTGTGTGTGTGTGTGTGTGTGTGTGTGTGAAAAAGCATTGTAATGATGCACATGTGCCTCCATAGACGTTCAGTGTCTGTAATGACGAGTGCTCATAAATGTGGGAGGCTTTTTGGAGTTACTGATAACTGAAGATTATAAAAAATAACGATCATCTTCACCTTCATCATTTTAACCATTAAACAGTCTGCTCGCAGCCAACCACATTCACAGAGAGTAAATGTAGTTTAAAAAACAGATGCCAGTCCTCAAAATACAACTTTACTGTCAGTTTACACTGAAATTAATTTTGCGTTCCCGAGCAGCACCACTCAAAAGAAGGAAGAAAAAGAAAAACACACAGAGCTAGACAACAATAACACATATAGTACAAAGATGAAGACATATCAACAGCCATGGCAAAGAACCATGTTACATGATCTCCTCTGATCCAGATCTTAAATAAAAATCAAAATACACTGGTTTTGGTTTAGCAACAGGATAGACTGATGTCTAAAAGAGTTCTTGAGCCTGTTGTATCTAAACAAAGGGACTCTATATCGCCTGTTAGAAGGCAGAAGTTGGTATGACTGAAAACGTGCATGGAGTCAGAAGAGATGCTGTTAGCGAGCCTGCTGTTCTTGTGGATTGTTTGAAAGGAGTGTGCAACTTGTTGAACAATGATCTTAGCACATACTTTGAGTTGATTATATAATTTAGTTTAAAGCAGATATAGGCTTCTGAGGCAGGCTGTGCTGCAGTACAGCATGACACTCTGAATCACTGAATTATAAAACAGAGAAATAATCTGGCAGCTTTAATCTAAATTTACGGAGAAAATAAAGGCGCTGCTGTATCTTTTTTTTTTTACAAATGTTAGATGAACGCCCAGGCTCTCGGTTGTGCACATTTCTCCGGCCGTTGTGTGTGCTGTAGCGGCTTCCCGAGCAGGATGATCCGGGCTCCCTGCAGTGTTGACTAAGTCAGAGATAGATATATAGATAGATAGATAGATTTACCATACGTATAAATAATTGGATTATAGCACAGTAATGCTGGCATGTATGTTGTTGTTGTTTTTTTTTGTAAAGAATGGTGATGTCTTTGGGATAAAAACTGTTCAAGATTGTTGGAAGAGTTTTGCCCAGAGGCAAAGGACTACAGCCAGTACTAGGAGCTACTTCCGCATAGCCCATAGGGGGTTGGACTCCGGCATTCTCCGAAATTTCACGAACCAAAATGACTGTCAGCCATCTTGAATCCTCGCGTAGCTTAGTGGCTTTTCAGCATCAAAACTTTAGATAGATAGATTTATTCATCCCAAAGGAAATTTTAGAACAACAATTATGTGCATTCAAACTACCACCGGGATACATTGGTACAGATCGGAGAATATGCAGGACACTTTATTACAGATGGAATACTTGACACAGCTTCGCCCGCCTGCTATGGAGACCAGCGGTGCTGATTGACGCCTCTGGCCGGTGAAGGGACATCATCAGCGGGGGACGTTGAACGCTAGTCGGCCACCTGTTCCATCAATCCTGCTTGCAAGTGTCTGCTCATTAGACAACAAACTGGACTACATCCAACTTCAATGAAACTACCAACGCGAGTTCAGAGACTGTTGTGTTTTTGTTGTTGTGGAAACAATTGCTGTATCGGACTATCCAGCTACGGACTATCCAGCTACCAGTCTAGCTACTCTACTAGCTCTGTCACCGGGTAAGACTAGCTGGTGGAGGTGGGCTGTGTTAACACGGACTGCCTGGTGCAGAAATGGGGGTGCTTGGATCCAACTAACTGCTAACTGCTGGTGGAGTTTGGTCGGTATTTAACAGTCACATTCTACATTACACGCAAATTTGTATACTCAGTGATACAGTCTACCAATCGCTAATGCTAGTAGCTAGCTATGTGTTAGCTGAACTTTACGGAGCATATCATGTGTGTCCATTGGAGGAACAGTCGCAGCTAACGAAACCCCAACTGTTCACAAAAAGTCATTAAATTGAAATCGAACACCATTGTTAGCTTCATAAGACCTTGGGGTATATGTTATGTAAGTGGCGTGACGAAATTCAAACTGTAAATATACGAAAGTAATGCCGAAAATGAAGCTAGCTAACTAGCTGCTATCTGTACACATAGGATTGGAGGGACAGTTGCAGCTAACGAAACCCCTAATATTCACAAAAAGTCATTACATTGAAATCGAACACCATTGTTAGCTTTATAAGACATTTGGGTATATGTTATGTAAGTGGCGTGACTAAATTCAAACTGTAAATATACGATTTACAAGTTATGCCGAAAGTGTAGCCTAGCTTGCAGCTCCGGAGCTCCGCAGAGCCCCGACCCCCGGTCACCGAGAAACGGTGACTTTCACTGGGTTGACTGTCTCATTATCTGTCTGTCTGTAAACGGTAGGCGTGGCTTGGGAGTGGACTCAGAGCAGCGAAGCAAGTGCATTCTGGGATTTGGTGTCTTTCATCCACATGAGCCAAAAACACATTTTCTGGCTTTTCTCGGCCTAGAAGGCACTAATTTCAATTTTTTTTTCACATTTATACTACATAAGTGACCCAATTTAAAGATATATTCAGCTTTTCAGCGGTGAAATATCCCTTTTAAAGAAAGAAAGGGAAAAAAATCCACTGAAAATAGGACATTTCTGTAACATTCTTCCAGCATTTATCTTATGAAAAAACAGTAAATATAATAATAAAAAGAGGAATAAAGAAATGGTAAACCAAAAGTTACACCAAACATTCAACTAAATATTACACATTATATTAATCGCAGTTATAACAATTAGCTAATCACATTCTTCAAATCGCGATTTCCATTTGAAAACAATTCATCGTTCAGCCCTACCTGTCACTATCAAATAAAGTGAAAGGCACAAAAAAATAATCTTAAAAAATCTCATGGTGTGCTAATATATGCAGGCTGGTTTTCCTGTCTCTGGAACCACTCTCTTTCTCTGAACACATTAAAGCTGAATGAAGGAAAACAGCCTGCTTACACCTGATCACTTAATCCGTATTCTAGTTTCCCATGCAAAATAAAGTTTCATCGTCATAGAGTGTAACCCAAGAAAGGCCAGGTGAGTTCTTTATTTGGAGCCCTTTAGATACAATGGCTTTACAGTGACGTAGACTGATGCAGGCCCACATAGCCCCGGTCAGGTATTTTCTGGAACTGAAAAGCTGCCTTTGTGCTGCTCGCCCAACTCATCCGTGAATCCGTGCTCGTTCAAAATATTCCTTTTCAGTGCTGAGGGCATTTGATTTAAGAGTGTTCCATCTTGGTGCTGAACAGTAATTTCATTGTTTCTGAGAAGCTGTCGTGCACTAAACACTGGAGGGGAAACACACCTAAACTCACACTTCACACTTTTTTTTATTTGGCTGACTAATGTAGCGTAGATGACGATCATGGCATGAAGCCATATCATGAAAAAGTCTCCCTGCCTTCCAAATGACAGTTTACCTCCTTTAAATGATCATGATGTGTCATCACTAGCCAGTTTTACTGCCTACATTAACATGTCCAAACTATGTCATACTCTCATACCAAAATAAACCTGCTGGCTGGAGGATGTGGCTTTTCTCTGCATCTTTACAGTTGATAGTTTGGTGATATGTAGGAAGTGGATGGAATGAGCAGAGGTGACAGCATACAGTCACAATATTAAAGCATTTTTTCCTTTTTTCTAACAGACCGAAGCAGCTCTGAACCTGTAGAGGACACAGACACCACCAGCTTTGTGGCAGAATTTGTAAGGATCTTTTCTTTACTCTTCTCTCCGCTCATGTGTTTGTTTAACTGTCTCATTGTCTTGACTTGTCTTCTATCCAGTTTGCTTTCTGCTGATTTCTCATTGATCTTCCTCAGAAAACAGAGTCTTAAAGTAATCTGCTAAGAAATGTACCATAACTGAACACACTGTGCTGTGATTGCTTGCGCCCAAGGGCTCATTGAAGAACAGGTTTTGGCAGGCTCTTCCCTATCTTTGCACACAGAAGAGTAATTTTCCTCGACAGTTACAGACTACATCTTGAATGGTGCCTCAGTCTTATGAACAGACTGAATACAAAGCTCCCAAGAAAAGAGTTAACTCAGAGTTTCTCAGGTTTCTCTCTTCTAGAGCTGGGTATCAATTGACTTTTTTCAATACCAATTTTATAAAATGCATTTTAACAAAAGAAATTACAACACTATGGCACAAATCCTTTATTTATTATATCCTACTACATGAGCTGTCTCTGGGTAACGTAGAGTATCTCCTGCATGTCTCTACGACATGTAACGTTAGACAGCCAACCACAGACATTATTAGATCTTGGTATAAAAACAATGCTGCGTGCTGATTGGCTCACTCACTCTGATGAAATTTACTCCTTAGGTATTGAAATTTGGTATTGAATGAGGAGGCATTTTTTCATACTCGATACTAAGGAGGCAATTCCGTCGGTGCCTAAAAAGTATTGAATTCGTTACACAGTCCTACTCTCTTTAGCTTTATTCATTCTCTTTCTAATATTCTCTTATCACCCTTGTCTCTCCCACAGTCATTGGAGGCCAATTATCCAGTGCAGGTGACAGATCCTAACGGTAAATAAGGGAGTATAACCAGAATGATTCATTTCACAAAGCATCAATGGACGTACTATTTCTATCAGCGTTCATACATACTGTAAATTCTCAAATAAAAGGCAGAGTGGCCGGCACAAACAAATAAAGACATGGTAAAATAAAGAAGGAGCCATAACAGCTCACATGGTCAATTCAGCATAATGTCTTGCCACAGCACTGGAGCCTGATTTCTGCATTGAATCCACGCCATAGGTACGTACGTGTAGATACAGACCCTACAACGACGCAGACCACAACAACTGATTGGTGATTGATTGGTCCGCTCGGCCGTGGCTTGGTAGCGTTGCATTTCCCCCGACTCATTTCCTGGTTCTCCTTCTCCATAAACAACATGAAATCAAGGAGAGGGTTAACTTTTCCTGCTCCAGATTTCAGACCGTATTCAGAAAGAACAGCGGAGACACTTTGTTTCTCCGTCTCCACCGCCGGAGTCGGTACTCGCTCTGAAGCTAATCATGTCAGTCGCTCACTCACTCTACCCTAGAACAACGCAGATACATCAGCTCACAAGTATAAATCCTCACAATGCCGTAGGCCACTTACAGTACGTAGGCTACGGTATAGGCTCTGCGTAGATCCTAAGTACTACTATAAATCTGCCTTAACTATCAGTACCAATTGGCTATTATCCATCCCCGAATCCATCTGCAAAACAAAAGGTGATCTGCTGTTTCCTCCCAAACCCTCTGGAATTCTCTTCCCCAATCTATCCCATTTGCTGAATCTTTGGACTGTTTTAAGTGGCTTTTAGAAACCTTTCTAAATCTTTATAGCCAATACTTTTCATAGATCTCCCTCCCTGTCTTGTGTTTTAGTTTGTTAGTTTTATCTTGTAATATATTTTCATAAGATAGCCATGGCCAGAGCCATTATGTCTTCAGGTTGTCTGAATAACCGACTGTCCGTCTGTACGTCCGTCCTATTCTTGTGAAGGCGAAATTTCAGGAAACCTTGGACTCGAGGATGAACTGATTAGATTTTGGAGGTCAAAGGTTAAAGGTCACTGACAAAGGCAATTCTGGTCATAACTCAAGAATTCCTTGGCTAATTATAACAACATTTCACACAAATTACTGATAAGATAAATTCCAAATTCCAATTTATGCCATCAGGCTTCGTTCACATAGCCTGCAGCGGTCTTCACACGGTGCCACAAAAACCACAGCGGCCTGCGTCGAAAAGTTGAGACAGATTCAACTTTTGGCGCAACTCCACCCTGTGTCACGCTGCGGTGGCCAGTCCTGTTAGCATGGATCAAACTTGTCGCTGTGTTTTGAGGCGGTGTGAGAGTCCCGTACAGGAAAAAGGAAACATCACTGCCTCTTGGCAAAGTGCAAGCGACTGGGGAAAAAAGTGAAAGAGTATTAGTAAAAAGGAATTTCACTGCATAACGTAGAAATATGTTGAGTATGTGACAAATAAAACTTGAAAGCTGAGTAGTGTTTTAGCAGCCAAGTTACACACATGACTAAAACAAACTAGGTGTGCAAGAACTAAAATACAATTAAAAATCCAAATTAGGTGAAATAACTATAATAGAAATACAAAAATATAAACTGAGCATAGAGACTATGAGTAGGTATGACATGGAGGAAGTGCTACATGAAACAGGAACAGAAAAGAGAGAGTCTTTTTTCAAATAGGAAGTCAAATATATAAATCAAATACCGGAAATAAAGGCCTGTCTCTAAGTTGAACCGGAACCAAATGGCCAAAGGCCTCTCTCTGCTGTGAAGGTAAACTTAGACCAGGGCACTATTTGAGAATGTACAGTACATTTGAAACGGTCTTCTGTCGTTGTGAACTGTTTAAGCATACAGTATTTGTCAGTGCTAGGTACTGTTGCAGTGGTCTGAAATCAGGAATGTGTTTCCAGCAGAAGCTGTGACCCTCCACCTGAGCTCCATGCCCTCTGGATACCTGAGATCTTCCGCAGACAGAATCAGACAGGTCAGTATCAGCACCTTTAATGCAACCTGTGTTTGAAACATGAGTCCCTTATCGTAGAGCTGGGCCATATGGAGAAAATCAAATATCACCATATTTTTACCAGATACATCAATGTCGATACTGTGGCGATATTGTAGGGTTGACTATTGGTGCTTTCACAAAGTATTAGCACAAAAGAGGTTTGACAAATAATCACCAATAATTTGGATATATTGACTAAGTGGGTAAAGGCAAATAATAAAACAGCTGGAACAGTCTGGTTAGTTCAGAAAAAGACATCACTATCACGATATTATGGTATCCGCATTTAAGAAGATATCTTGTCTCATAAATCCATGTCAGTATAATATGGATATAATAGGTCAGCCTATTCCTGTGTTATCATATCAACACCTTTGCCGTGGAGTTTTTATGTGAATGTTTGTTAGTACAGATACAATATCACAAAACTACTTCACATATGTCCGGGACAGACAGTTAGGCCATGGACAAAGGAAGAACTGATCACTTTTTGGTACCATTTATGATCTACTTTAATTTTTGGCACATAACTACTGAAGTGTGGGATGTAGATGCAATATAATAAACATAATCCAGTCTTCCCCAATGCACGGATATTTTAGGCCTAACCGGTGGCAGTAATACGTAGGTTTTAAACTGATTGGTCAACAAGATACATGTGGAATAATAAACAGCCAATGAGATGAGAAAAATTCACAATAGCAGCATAAGGAAATTGACAACCAACAAAGATGTTTCTTAGTCCTCTTCTTTACAAAAACATGTCAAACATGAAAAATACTGGAATCATCCATGCACTAGATCAGGGTTCTTCAACGTTTTTTTAAGCCAAGGACCCCTTAACTGAGAGTGAGACGGAGCAGGGACCCCCTACTACTAATATTGTATCAAATTAAGTTGCATATTAAACCAGGCCTACAATAATGTGTGGGCGGCCTAAATCCTTTACACATACCTTTTTAGTGCATAGAATACTAAGCTATTAATATTTGTTGGCATGTTTTTATCAATTATGTTATAATGTTAAAAATACATGTGGCAGAGTGAATCCTTAGGATGAACTGGATCTGTGGATGGTTACCTTAGTGATGTCCTTACCTATCAGCCAGTAAGCCTATCATCAATGTTTGCTTTTGTAACAAATAGGCTGATTTATATTTGCTAATAATATGTTGGATTCATGTTAAGAGATTTTCATTTATGAAAAAACTTTACAAAAATTAACAATAATTTGGTGGCCCCCCTGCAGTAACTCTGAGGATCCCCTGTTGAAGATCTCTGCAGTAGATAATATGTTGGGGATTCTCCAAATATGCGACCGCCATCAACCAATCAGCAGTCACCATCATTACTATGTGCATCTTGATGCAGATCTTTTTTTTATGATTATTTTTTTTTATTTTTACAAGATTAAATAATATACATATATACATAATATTCAATACAATAGCATGTCAACAAAATAGACAACAAACTGTCAACCAAATAACCAAATTATGTATATACAGTGCCTTGCGAAAGTATTCGGCCCCCTTGAACTTTTCGACCTTTTGCCACATTTCAGGCTTCAAACATAAAGATATAAAACTGTCATTTTTTGTGAAGAATCAACAACAAGTGGGACACAATCATGAAGAGGAATGAAATTTATTGGATATTTCAAACTTTTTTAACAGATAAAAAACTGAAAAATTGGGCGTGCAAAATTATTCAGCCCCCTTAAGTTAATACTTTGTAGTGCCACCTTTTGCTGTGATTACAGCTGTAAGTCTCTTGGGGTATGTCTCTATCAGTTTTGCCCATTCCTCCTCGCAAAACAGCTGGAGCTCAGTGAGGTTGGATGGAGAGCGTTTGTGAACAGCAGTTTTCAGTTCTTTCCACAGATTCTCGATTGGATTCAGGTCTGGACTTTGACTTGGCCATTCTAACACCTGGATATGTTTATTTGTGAACCATTCCATTGTAGATTTTGCTTTATGTTTTGGATCATTGTCTTGTTGGAAGACAAATCTCCGTCCCAGTCTCAGGTCTTTTGCAGACTCCATCAGGTTTTCTTCCAGAATGGTCCTGTATTTGGCTCCATCCATCTTCCCATCAATTTGAACCATCTTCCCTGTCCCTGCTGAAGAAAAGCAGGCCCAAACCATGATGCTGCCACCACCATGTTTGACAGTGGGAATGGTGTGTTCAGGGTGATGAGCTGTGTTCCTTTTACGCGAAACATAACGTTTTGCATTGTTGCCAAAAAGTTTGATTTTGGTTTCATCTGACCAGAGCACCTTCTTCCACATGTTTGGTGTGTCTCCCAGGTGGCTTGTGGCAAACTTTAAACAACACTTTTTATGGATATCTTTAAGAAATGGCTTTCTTCTTGCCACTCTTCCATAAGGCCAGATTTGTGCAGTATACGACTGATTGTTGTCCTATGGACAGAGTCTCCCACCTCAGCTGTAGATCTCTGCAGTTCATCCAGAGTGATCATGAGCCTCTTGGCTGCATCTCTGATCAGTCTTCTCCTTGTATGAGCTGAAAGTTTAGAGGGACGGCCGGGTCTTCGTAGATTTGCAGTGGTCTGATACTCCTTCCATTTCAATATTATCGCTTGCACAGTGCTCCTTGGGATGTTTAAAGCTTGGGAAATCTTTTTGTATCCAAATCCGGCTTTAAACTTCTCCACAACAGTATCTGGGACCTGCCTGGTGTGTTCCTTGTTCTTCATGATGCTCTCTGCTCTTTAAACGGACCTCTGAGACTATCACAGAGCAGGTGCATTTATATGGAGACTTGATTACACACAGGTGGATTCTATTTTTCATCATTAGTCATTTAGGTCAACATTGGATCATTCAGAGATCCTCACTGAACTTCTGGAGAGAGTTTGCTGCACTGAAAGTAAAGGGGCTGAATCATTTTGCACGCCCAGTTTTTCAGTTTTTTATCTGTTAAAACAGTTTGAAATATCCAATAAATTTCGTTCCACTTTATGATTGTGTCCCACTTGTTGTTGATTCTTCACAAAAAATTACAGTTTTATATCTTTATGTTTGAAGCCTGAAATGTGGCAAAAGGTCGAAAAGTTCAAGGGGGCCGAATACTTTCACAAGGCACTGTATGCTGACACCATTGGTACATTACATACGTCTTTCCACAGTACATAGCCTCCTAGGAGCCCTCCAGAGATCTCAGGCACTTTCCCCAATTATTTGTGTAAAAACTCAATCTAGCAAATCATATGTATGACATTTTTTCAAATGCTGCCACTCTAGCCATTTTACAAGCCCATTCTGGGATTGAAGTTACCCCTTCGTTCCTCCATCCTCTTAACATAATCTGTCTGTCTATCAATAAACTACTTTGGACCCAGCTTCTTACTTGCCTATCCATCCCGTTTAGGATTGACCCATCTCCCAGAACAAATAATCTTGGGCTGAATGGAACCTGGGTCCCTGCAGTCAGCCATAGGTTTTCATGTATCACGGTCCAAAATTCCTGGCCCTTATCACAGGACCCTAGGACATGAAGTATTTGGCCGTCCTCTGTCTATCTCCAACAATTTGGTGTGTCTTTCAATCCAAGTTGATCCAGCAGATCTGATCTAGATGCGTATTAACCTTTTTCTGTTATTAAAACTACCAAATGTAACAAGGCTTTTCATCATCGTCGCCTGCCGGACACCCTGTCGAAGGCCACTATCTCCCTAATTCTCAAGAAGGGGAAAGATCCCCTGCTTTGCGACAGCTATAGACCAATCTCACTCCTCAATGTGGACCTCAAAATTCTTTCAAAGGTCCTTGCACTCCGTCTTCAACGGGTGATGTCCTCCATTATCTCGCTAGATCAGACAGGGTTCATGCCTGGCCGACAGTCTTTCCACAACACTAGATACCTACTTAACATCATCCACTCGTCAAGTAATGATACCCTGGAAATCGTGGTGTCCCTTGACGGCGAAAAGGCCTTCGACAGGGTCGAATGGGGGTACCTATACGAGGCAATGGAGAGGTTCGGCCTGGGGGACAATTTTATCCTCTGGGTCAGATTATTATATTCACCCCAGATGGCCTCAGTTCAAACAAACGACACGTTGTCACCCCTTTTCTCACTTCGGAGTGGTACCAGGCGCTCCCTAACTTTAGGTGATACTACTGGGTAGCTAACTTGCAAAAGCTCCTGTACTGGATGAGCAACAACTGCACCTCGCTGCCCCTCTGGGTACATTTGTAAAAGGCGGGGTCGCGTCTTTCGCTGCGTTCGGTCCTCTGCTCTCAGCTCCCTCTACCTTTAACGACTGTGGGCGCATGCCCGAGTGTATCCCTCTCGCTCCAGATTTGGATTCAAGTTAGGAAAGACTTTGGCTTACAGGGTCCTTCTGTCTTGACCCCACTGCTTAAATACCATGTCTTTACACCTTCAAGTTCAGACCTTGCATTCAGGGCCTGGCACAGTAATGGTATTGTTAGTGTCAAAGACCTATACAAAGATGGCATATTTGTATCCTTCACAGAGCTCGCTTCCCTTTATGGTTTGCCAAAGTCACACCTCTTTCGCTTTTTCCAGATTAGGGACTTTGTCAAGAAGACATTCCCCCACATTCCAAACCGTCCCCCAGAAACCCTGACTGATTCCAGACCCAAACAGAAAGAAATGCGTTTCTGAATTGTACGATTTATTATGCTCGGCCTCAGCGAGCTGTGACAAAGGCTGCATGGGAGAGCGATCTGAACATGACTGTTACAGACCAACAATGGGACCTTGCGATGGCTATGGTTCTTCCTCCCTATGTGCTGGTCATGGCTTAATCCAATGCAAGGTACTCCATAAAGTCCACTATACAAATGTGAAATTGTCCAAAATATACTCCACTGTCCGGGACACCTGTAACAGGTGTAACCAGTCTCCTGCCAACATACTCATATGTTCTGGTCTTGCCCTAAATTAACTACTTTTTGGATGAGGATTTTTGACACCATGAGCAGAGCCTATGGTCGTATTATCCACCCCACTAACCCTTTATCAGCCATTTTTGGCATTTCGTCTGACGCTGACCTCCCTGTTGCACCTTGGCGTTCACATCTCTGCCAGCCCAGAGACTGATCTTGCTCAACTGGAGGCTCTACTGCCCCCCACCCCTACACACACACACACACACACACACGACCGTTGGATTAAAGAGGTGCTCGACAATTTGAAGCTTGAGAAGCTCAGATCTTCTCTGAAAGGCTCTATCTCGACATTCCTAGACACATGGAACCCTTTCATAGACCTCATTGACTCACTCAGCTTATCTCCTGACTTGGAGTCAGGACTGAGCTCCTTCTGGACTGCTCCATTGGACACCAGCTGCCCCCCCTTTTTGTTTTCTCTCCTCTCTCTATCTCTTTTAATTTGTCTACCTTTTTTACTTTTATCTTTTGGATGTTGTGTGTCCTTACTGGTGTGTGTCTGTCAGTGTGCATGGGTCTGTGTTGTTTGTCCCCGTCTATTTTGGACCTGAACTGGGTTGGTTTGCGGGTGGGTAGGGGACTGGAGGGGAAGTGCAATGCTGTTTTAACTATGCTTTGTTCACTTTGGCTTATGTTGTATATCATTTATTGTTAAAATTTAAATTAAAAAAAGTTAGGAAAAAAAAACAACTACCAAATGTAGAGAATTCTATTCTACCTTGGCAGAGGCACACACTCTAGGTGCTTTCTAATTTAGGCTGTGAGCACACACACAGGATGTGGTTTAGTCCCATTGAGCTGGAGGTGCAGCTGTGAGTGTTGCTAATAACAGAGCAGAAACACAGAAGTCATTTTCTTTCATGCAGCTTTCTAACAAGACAGCGTTGTTGAAAATGAACATGCAGGAAAGGTGAGCTGTGGGAACTGAGTAGAGAACTTGTGCATTCCAGTGCGTCCAATCATCACTGGTAAAATGTATGCATCCCTCCAGGCGTAGTGTCTTGATTCTCTGTCTGGTCTTGCTGTCCTGTAGTGTGCAGCGAGGCTTTTGTTGATACATGTTTAAATTGCAGAAGACAGTGAAAACGCATCAGGTCCACTGTTTGAGGCACATAACGTGCATAAGAGGAGACATGCACCTGCCAGATCTAAACTTTTGAAGAAAAAAAAACAAGAGAAAGGCACAGCTCTGTTTGAAAACGACCGAAACAGATGGTTGTTCCATCACCATTTGCCTTTACATGTTATGTACTGTAGCTGTTGGCAGGGGCGCAACTACCCAGTGTCAGGGGGATATGCAGCAACAATTTTGGCGCCCGAAAGAGTATTAGTACTCTTTTCACACACACACACACACACACACACACACACACACACAAAAACTAATAAATAAGTGTGCCGGACATCATCATGTATGGGCTTTAAATAATAAAGGTTCATTTTAAAGTATATCAGCCACTGTAGGCCTACCAAAATTATAAATAATGATATGGTAATTAATATATTACAAGCCTCCAAGCACAGACGTCACACTTTAAAAACTACCTGTTGCCTTTCACCATCCGCTTATTTAACTGCTGTCCATCCTTTAACATGATATCTCCTTTTCCCTCTTTCTTTTTCTATTTTAGCACCCGACAGCTTTTTTACTTTATCCATCTTTTTCCATAGACAACAACTCACTACTGCTCAGTGCTCAGCGCGCCCCCGCTTGCGCTATTACGAATCCTACTATGGCCACGCCAAGAGAAATGCAGAAATGTTTTAGAAACGCACAACAGCAGCTACATATAGAAAATACCCAAAAATAATTTGTAAATCTTTTTTTTTTTTTTACCATCGCATTGGCGCCCCTATGCGCTGCATATAGCGCATACCCATTTTTTGCGCCACTGGCTGATGGATTAGCTCTTCCCTGACAAAACAGTGAGGGAGGAGTACCAGAATAGAGGCTTAATGGAGTGAAAGGCAAGGAGAAATATCACTTTTGAGTTTTTCATTACACCCAAAAATGCCTGAAGTGAGGCACACTTGGTCCATCCTCGAGGGTACACTTTGGGAACCACTGTATGAGCAATGTTGTAAATCAAAGAGTATGGCTCCAGGGATGGCAAAGTCTTTTCTCAGGTATGTTTGCAATTGAGTTTGTGCAGATGAAAAAAACAGTATGAAGTGGTAATAATTTGTGTTTCTCTGTGTCATAGCCAGTTCAAGATGACGAAGAATGCACCTGCCCAACATCTACATTACCAGGTATATTATTTCTTATAATCATAGGAAAATCATGACTAAATCATTTTGCATGAAAATTGCATGCATTTTTGGTGGGGAACTTATTTATTTTTTAAACTGGCCCTTATTTTGTTATTTTGTTATGTTTTGTGCCTAATTGACTAATGGGACAACAATTTCTGGTCCAAAGAATTGGTCCAGTATTGAGCGAGAGCACTGCAGCGGACAGCCGCGAAACGGGATGTAACGTAACCATCTGGGGCAATTACACACCGTCAGTGTGCATATACTAAAATACCTGTTTGTGCCACTGACAGGCTCAGATTGGTATTATAAGTGTCTTACCTTTCACTTGTTTCGGTATGTTTCTAACCAGGTTCGCTCATAGAAAAGTCTCCTTCTGAAATCTCGCAAGAGGTGACTTAACTCATCCGCATTGTCGAAATTAACTCAATATTCAGCCATGACAGTGAAAAACATTTAGATAACACTAAGCTACGCTTTCTGTAGCTTTGTGTTCTCTCTGAGCATTCTCGCTCAATATTGGACCAATATCAAAAAATGGCTCCATTAGTCACTTAGACACTGTAAAAAATATTCACAGCATCATCAGCCTTATTGAGGCAAGGACATTTCATTTTGAAAACATAATGAATGTGTAATCTGTGTAATAACAGAAAAAGTGGCATTTTTAGGCAATTGCACAGATGCAAAACCACACAATTACCTAATTTGACAGGATGCAATTTCACATTTCTCACACAGATAAATCTGACTGGGCACATTACGGTTTTCAAATTGTTGTTATACTGCTCAATTCTCAACCATTTGTATGCGCTATCAATTTGGAAAGCTATCTTTGCTCTACTGAGCAAACCAATTTTCTCGCGTTGTTATGCTGCTTTCATGGCTATTGTTTTTTTAAACCTGCAATGATTTTTACCAGAAGTTTGGTCTAAAACAATATCTAATGGCTGGTGGACACCGAAGTGTTGAAAGTTTTTATTTCAAAAGGCAGACTTTGAAAACCACAGTTTCTTCCATCTTCTTTAAATCTTCTACCAGCTACGAGCAAATGACAACAACAGTACTTAGCAAATAGCCAATCAAAGAAAAGAAGAAGATGTGTCATCCGTTTTCATTGCCGAATCCTTTGGGCATGTGCATTGTTCTTTTCCCACACTCGGGGCACTTGACATTGCGAGGGCTAGCCCCACGCATTGGCCTCTAAAGCATTTTACAAACATATCAGCAACTGACCTTAAATTGTAGGGTAACACTTTACTTGAAGGTATCTACATAAGAGTGACATGACACTGACATGACACATGAACCCTAACGCTAATCCTAACCCTAACCATAACTTGTCATGACAAAAACCAAATGACACTTAATGACAGAAGCATTATGTCATAAACGTTTATGACTTGTTTATAATGTTTATGACACGTTCATGACAGTGTCATGTCACTCTCATGAGATAGGTAGATACGATAAGTAAATGTAACCAATTGTAGAATAATGATAAATAACAGCAACAGAGGGTTTTATTCATGAATTAATCCAGAATGATATTAATTTCTAAGTTACTCAGTAAACCCCCCCTTTATCTGCTGCCACTTGCCCCATTTGACCGGTTGCCCCTATTTAGGAAGATAATGTTATTGATTTGACAGCACAATACACATTTTAACAGTAAGAACATGTATTTAATAATTGGCAATAGAGACAGATGGGAGAGGGGGGGTTGGCATGTGCCTAGGTAACAGGACACCCAATATGGCCATACTTTCTGATGAAAAATAGGACTGGATGCGCTCAACTCACGTAGATACTTACTCGGGCCGCATTTTTCTGTCCGAGCCCTGACCGCGTCCAACAGAGCAGTAACCCGACCCGAGCCCGACAGGCATTAAGATATTTCTGTCCGAGCCTGACACAGTTAAAATCTCATTTTGTTCTCATACTAATGACACATGCATGGGCATAAATCTGATCTAACAGTAGGGGGGGGGGGGGGACAATAAACATAAAATTTCGGAAGAGCAATTTTTGAAGGGGACACAAATAATACAGCCAATTATACTCGTAGAGGACATGTGTACACAGCCTGAATACTATCATTAGTGTAGCATGGAGACTGTACCATTATCCTTCTTTTCAGTGTTTCTTTTGATTGAATGAAAAAGCTGACTAAATTGACCAAAATATTCTTCTTTGAAACCATGTATTTATTTTTAAGTTGTTTACAATCAAGCCACAAAAATACCTTAAAACATAATGACTTCTTTTGAAAAAGTGTCCCCCATATACAAGAAATACAATGCTTTTGTACACTTGTTAAATTAGCTGATCATAATGTCAAATAGTGAGCCACTGGTAAAGATCATCTGCTCACCCTGACAGCCACACACCTCCACAAATATGAACTGAGCTCAACACACCTGAGACTCTCCACCTGACTGGCCCTGGTCTCCCTGAGACTCTCCACCTGACTGGCCCTGGTCTCCCTGAGACTCTCCACCTGACTGGCCCTGGTCTCCCTGAGACTCTCCACCTGACTGGCCCTGGTCTCCCTGAGACTCTCCACCTGACTGTCTCTGGTCTACCTGGGACTCTCCACCTGACTGTCTCTGGTCTCCCTGAGACTCTCCACCTGACTGGCCCTGGTCTCCCTGAGACTCTCCACCTGACTGTCTCTGGTCTACCTGGGACTCTCCACCTGACTGTCCCTGGTCTCCCTGAGACTCTCCACCTGACTGTCCCTGGTCTCCCTGAGACTCTCCACCTGACTGTCTCTGGTCTACCTGGGACTCTCCACCTGACTGTCCCTGGTCTCCCTGAGACTCTCCACCTGACTGTCTCTGGTCTACCTGGGACTCTCCACCTGACTGTCCCTGGTCTCCCTGAGACACTCCACCTGACTGTCTCTGGTCTCCCTGAGACTCTCCACCTGACTGTCCCTGGTCTCCCTGAGACTCTCCACCTGACTGTCTCTGGTCTACCTGGGACTCTCCACCTGACGGTCCCTGGTCTCCCTGAGACTCTCCACCTGACTGTCCCTGGTCTCCCTGAGACACTCCACCTGACTGTCTCTGGTCTCCCTGAGACTCTACACCTGACTGGCCCTGGTCTCCCTGAGACTCTACGCCTGGCTGTCCCTGGTCTCCCTGAGACTCTCCACCTGATAGTCCCTGGTCTCCCTGAGACTCTCCACCTGACTGTCCCTGGTCTCCCTGAGACTCTCCACCTGACTGTCCCTGGTCTCCCTGAGACACTCCACCTGACTGTCCCTGGTCTCCCTGAGACTCTCCACCTGACTGTCCCTGGTCTCCCTGAGACTCTCCACCTGACTGTCCCTGGTCTCCCTGAGACTCTACACCTGACTGGCCCTGGTCTCCCTGAGACTCTACACCTGACTGTCCCTGGTCTCCCTGAGACTCTCCAACTGACTGTCCCTGGTCTCCCTGAGACACTCCACCTGACTGTCCCTGGTCTCCCTGAGACTCTCCACCTGGCTGGCCCTGGTCTACCTCAGACTCTACACCTGACTGTCCCTGGTCTCCCTGTTCCTCAGTTCTTTCTGTCTCCTTTGCCAGTGACATAATGACGTTAGTATTTCCATAAGCACCCATAAAGATGTTACCAAATTGTCCTGATATGAGGACTTAATGTACTTACTTGGCGTTTTGGTGTAGGCCTACTGAAAAAGGATCTTATGCCTGTTTTTCATTTCTCTGTCATTTTATCTGAGCAACAACACAAATCTTTAACGTCAGATGTCTTACCCCCTTGGACACATGTACGTGTGTTTGTGTGAAAGCTTTTATTAAGCAGCTGTAGGAAGGCATTCAGAAATGTCAACAGATGAGGCATCAGCGCACAGGGGCAACAAGCGCACGTTAACACAGGCACGCACCTACATAATAAGCTGTTTAATTTAAAATGTTCAATGCCTTATCGCGCTGATGTGACTGAGCCCGACCCGAACCCAAACATCATTTCTAAATATCTGTCTGAACCCGACCCGGCCTGGCAGGCAGAAACTGTAATAAATTAATACATTATTTCAACTTCTTTGATATATTTATTCAATTTGAAATGTAATGTCATTATACTGTAATTTGCAAACAAAAATTTAGCAAATTTTCTTGAGCTAACTCAATCTTCCTCAGACTTCCCCAAAGAACTGCAGATTATCAGCAGCCCGTGTGAAAAGTGCTGCTGCCCAGCCCCTCCGCCCAAGATCAGTGACCTCATGAATGACAAAGATCTCCTGGACTTACTGCGGCTCAAGCTGGACCCCAACCACTGCACCATCAAAAACTGGAAGAACTTTGCAAGTCGCTGGGGGATGAGCTACGATGAACTGACAGTGCTGGAGCACCGGACCCAGGGCTCTCTGTCCCACAGCCCCACCCAGGAGTTCCTGCTGCGCTACAACCAGAAGACGGTCACTGAACTCACCGAACTTTGCCGCGTCTACCAGCGCATCGATGTGCTGCGACTGCTGCAGAGCTGGATAGAGAAGGACTGGCCGTCGCGCTGGCAACAGACTCATTAACCAGTTTGACTCTCTGTATATTTCTCTTCTTTTAGGGTTGTAATTTGTAGGGATTTCTTCATCTTCATAAGCTTGGTTAAATTGTACCGAATTGTTATCATTAGTAACTTCAGCAAGTGATTCTAAGAGAGAGATAAAACAATGGCCAACTGGTCTCCTGGGTGCTCCAGGTAGCACAGGATCTTACAGACAGTATAGCACTTACAAGACTTGACAACTGATGAACAGGTTGGATTGTTAAACTAAAATGTTTAGCCATGCAGTGTGGCTCTATGGATGGCAATGTTGTTTTTTCCATTCTGTACATTGTTCCACCACTTTCCTCCAGACTGAAATATCTCAAAATCTGTTGAATAGATTGCCCTGAAATACTGTGCAGACATTCATTATTTGAATTACCTGAATTTTCCCTTTGGGGATCAATAAAGGCTTATCTTATGATTCATGGTCCCCAGAGCATGAATCCTCATGACTTTGGTGATGCCCTGATATTTCTTACAGCGCCACCAGCAGGTCAAAGTTTTCACTTATCCAGTGAAATATGGATTTGTACAAATGTTGGTACAGACATTCATGGTTTCCTAGATGATGTATCCTCATGACTTTTGTGATCCTCGGAGAAGTGCCGCCTCACAGAGCCACTAGCACGGCTGTAGACTCTTAAACCCTATTCGCACGTTAATAGTATTACCAAGGGACCTCGTGTGATTTAGAAATTCCCCCCTCCATGTCTGTGTATTGTGTGATGCATTCACACGGGATAAGTAAAGTATGTATTTTACTCAAATTTACCAACATTATCCCAAAAATGTCAAAACTTTAATTTATAATTTCCAACGCAGCCAATACAACTCTGAATCACAGAGATGTCGATTTGCACGAGACTAATGTTATCGCAGCCTCTGTGTTTGGCCATATATGGTCTGTCATTTGGATTTTTTACTTGACAAATTACAAAGGTCCCCAAAATACTAGTCCTGTGTGAATAGTTCTTTAGTCATGTTAATGTTCATCTGACTGTATATGTATGGATAGCAAATAAAGCACAAAGGGAATGGCAGAGTATTTATTTTGTATTAAATATTTTGTTTTATTTTTGGAACACTCCATTTTAGCAGGATGTATGTCCCAACTTTGGAGCAATAATCACATGGCTGTGTCTCTTTTACTGTTGTTCTACTGTTGCCGCCAGAAGGGTGTAGGCAGTAGAATGGAGCTATGTGAAAAATATCAGAACAAATTAAAAGCTATTATTCACAACAATAATTATTATTTCATAGATATCTCCTTAATTTGGTCTAACCAAACAAAATATTCTACCAAATCAAAAACTCAAATTAGCTAAATTAGCGAACCAAAACTACAGTTAAAACTTTTAACGTTCACATCAATGTGTTATGTCCTTCTGTGTTTTATGTTTGAAGAAATAACTGAATTTTATTTTTTTTATTGTACTTGTTTTCTCAGTATGAAATAAACACATGTCAAACTCTGTAAAAGTATGAGTATTTTTAGGAAAACTAAGTAGCAACATCAACCTCAAAGGTCAGGACAGGCTTTTTGTTTATAATAAGAAAATAATAAATAATTATGTTTTGATTTATCACCTTGGCCTAGAGGTCATGTTTTCAGTTCAGTTTGTCCGTCTGTTGGTTTGTGTGTCAGCAGGATTACAGAAGAACTACTGGCCTGATTCTCCTCATATTTGGTGGAATGGTGCAGCATGACCCAAAAAAGAACCCATCACATTTTGGAGCGGATCCGAATCACGGAACGCATTTTTGTCACTTTCAATAACATTGCTAACATGCTGCATTCATGTGGTGTCGGAGTATTTGGAAAAATGAGTTCCCGACTGGGAAAATTCACACTGCATTAACATTGTGAGATGGTGCATGCCTAGTTTATCTTATTAATCAGAAACACTTTATATTGTTACAGCTCCTTAATTTACAAATATTTCCTGAAAATTCCCAGGAAGATTCCTGCACAGAACTATGTATGTAGGTACTAATCATAGGGAAAATAGAGACAGTGTCAGTTGGTACACTTCCAATGAATTGCTATTGCATCCTACAGAGCCTTTTATTCAGCATGCAGTAGGCTGGAGTCAACTGCGTTGTGTACAACGCCAAAACTACATGTGTTATGTCATATTTAATATCTCCAGATCGATACAATGCAGAGACTTCCTTTTTTTGTTGTTTGCAAGCAGAGGAATGCACCTTTTTAACGAGCTCCTCCATGTGATTCTAGGCCATCCAGAAGCTTTTTAATCCATCATGGAATTAGTGTCTTCATAAAATAAATAAATAATTATGAATCCAAAAATCAACTCACATAATCTCCCTCTTCTCCACGAGGCTTTAACCTTGCTTCTGTTTTTAGCATGATAGCTAACACCAGGACCTTTCCAAAGAGGGCTTTGGTGCGATGGTAGCTCTTCCAGAGGTTCAGTAATCCAGCCTGGAACTTCAGTGACTTTTTGGAGCACAATAATTCCAGAATGATAACTCTATGAATAGTATTTTTGTATAAAAAGGGCTATTTTACCGCTAGCTGCCGCCATCTTGACTGCTGACTGTCTTGACTGATGGCTGTGTCGACCAATCACATAATCACAAGAGATGTCAGCAGAAAGGCAGCTTGCTCAGCCAATAGATAACCCTAATCTGATACAATCAGGAGGGCCTTGTATGGAGTGTACAGTGAGGAAAATAAGTATTTGAACACCCTGCTATTTTGCAGGTTCTCCCACTTGGAAATCATGGAGGGGTCTGAAATTGTCATCGTAGGTGCATGTCCACTGTGAGAGACATAATCTAAAAAAAAAAATCCAGAAATCACAATGTATGATTTTTTAACTATTTATTTGTATGATACAGCTGCAAATAAGTATTTGAACACCTGAGAAAATCAGTGTTAATATTTGGTACAGTAGCCTTTGTTTGCAATTACAGAGGTCAAACGTTTCCTGTAGTTTTTCACCAGGTTTGCACACACTGCAGGAGGGAGTTTGGCCCACTCCTCCACACAGATCTTCTCTAGATCAGTCAGGTTTCTGGGCTGTCGCTAAGAAACACGGAGTTTGAGCTCCCTCCAAAGCTTCTCTATTGGGTTTAGGTCTGGAGACTGGCTAGGCCACGCCAGAACCTTGATATGCTTCTTACAGAGCCACTCCTTGGTTATCCTGGCTGTGTGCTTCGGGTCATTGTCATGTTGGAAGACCCAGCCTCGACCCATCTTCAATGCTCTAACTGAGGGAAGGAGGTTGTTCCCCAGAATCTCGCAATACATGGCCCCGGTCATCCTCTCCTTAATACAGTGCAGTCGCCCTGTCCCATGTGCAGAAAAACACCCCCAAAGCATGATGCTACCACCCCCATGCTTCACAGTAGGGATGGTGTTCTTGGGATGGTACTCATCATTCTTCTTCCTCCAAACACGGTTAGTGGAATTATGACCAAAAAGTTCTATTTTGGTCTCATCTGACCACATGACTTTCTCCCATGACTCCTCTGGATCATCCAAATGGTCATTGGCAAACTTAAGACGGGCCTTGACATGTGCTGGTTTAAGCAGGGGAACCTTCCGTGCCATGCATGATTTCAAACCATGACGTCTTAGTGTATTACCAACAGTAACCTTGGAAACGGTGGTCCCAGCTCTTTTCAGGTCATTGACCAGCTCCTCCCGTGTAGTCCTGGGCTGATTTCTCACCTTTCTTAGAATCATTGAGACCCCACGAGGTGAGATCTTGCATGGAGCCCCAGTCCGAGGGAGATTGACAGTCATGTTTAGCTTCTTCCATTTTCTAATGATTGCTCCAACAGTGGACCTTTTTTCACCAAGCTGCTTGGCAATTTCCCCGTAGCCCTTTCCAGCCTTGTGGAGGTGTACAATTTTGTCTCTAGTGTCTTTGGACAGCTCTTTGGTCTTGGCCATGTTAGTAGTTGGATTCTTACTGATTGTATGGGGTGGACAGGTGTCTTTATGCAGCTAACGACCTCAAACAGGTGCATCTAATTTAGGATAATAAATGGAGTGGAGGTGGACATTTTAAAGGCAGACTAACATGTCTTTGAGGGTCAGAATTCTAGCTGATACACAGGTGGTGAAATACTTATTTGCAGCTGTATCATACAAATAAATAGTTAAAAAATCATACATTGTGATTTCTGGATTTTTGTTTTTAGATTATGTCTCTCACAGTGGACATGCACCTACGATGACAATTTCAGACCCCTCCATGATTTCCAAGTGGGAGAACCTGCAAAATAGCAGGGTGTTCACATGAATGTCTTATAAGACCTGGATGCCCCTATGAGAGTTGCTCCATTGCGCATCTGCCAAAAAAGTTTCTAAGCTTCCGGGTTTGCTTCTGTGATAAGTGACCACTGACCCCGCCTGCGAGTTATCGCTCGGCCCATAGACTTTACATTGTGGTGACGTCACAGGTTTTTAAGTCGCTTTTCTCGGCTCAAAGAAAGTTTTTCAAACATAAAAATCCCATGAATTAAAAATTCAGAATAGAGTCTGTAGTTGGAGGTGTCCTGGCAGCAGTTCAACAGATGTCTCTTTTACAGTGGTGGTCTAGGGTTAAAATCCTTTCTGGGTCGCAGAGGGATTTTACGTTACCACTACAGACCACTGCCGACCACTGCAACCAGCAGAGGGGCTGAGTGCTGTATGTGGGGGCCTGGTCATTCAGGCAGCCCTGATGTGGAAATGAGTATGGTTTGGCCTCCTGATGTCTCAGAGCAGATAGGAAATGCATTGGAGATGAATTGATGGACTGATGGAAAATATCTAAATATTTTTATATTTGTGTTAGTTACAGTACAATGTGTTACATTTAAGAGTAAGCTTAAAAGTCTATTCTTTGATAAAGCTTATAGTTAGGGCTGGCCCAGGTTTGCCTTGGACCAGCTCTTAGTTATGCTGCTATAGTTTTAGACTGCCGGGGGACTTCCTATGACACACTAAGCTCCTCTCTCTCTCCATCTGTGTGCATCATGTCCCATTAATGCATGTTACTAACCTAGCAAAGTCCTTGTGTTTTCTCGCCTTGAAAATTTCCTTGAATTGTGGTGGCACCTGGATCGTTTTTGCAGATGCTGCCGTGGTCCTGCTCCATGCCCTGCTACGCCCCACACTGCTACTACTATTATTCCTAGTCATAGTAGTCATAGTTCTATTATTTTTACTGTTACTATTACTATAATTGCCACTGTTCATCATTATGCCCGCTGCTATAATTATATTAAGTCATATTTCTGTATCTTTCTCTCTCTCTCTCTCTCTCTCTCTCTCTCTCTCTCGCTCTCTCTCTCTCTCTCTCTCTCTCTCTCTCTCTCTTGTGGTATCTGAACAGTTCATAACTTTATATACATTTGTACTTAAGATTTTCTTGTAAGGGATTCCTTTGACCCTAACCCTACTTTTACTGAAACATCTGGAAACTGTTAACATGAGCAGAAGAGCCCTCTTGGACAGAAGAGTCCTTATTTGGAGATGAGCCAGAAAAGAAGGTATCATTGGTCAGTTCTGCCCCAATCATGTTAATGCAATGCACAGAATATATACCATATGCACACAAAGAAAAGGCAGAACGACTTATTGGAAGAATTGGGTTGGTTGTTCTCTAAAAAGGATGCTGAAAATCTTGAACTAGAATAAAACATTTTATAATCAAGAATCAGTGTCAGCAGAATTCCTTTCCACACCTCGACGGCGCAGCACTGCAACAATATACGACACTCTCTCTCTCCCTCCCTTTCCCAACCGGCAGCGGCAGATGGCTGCCCACCAAGAGCCAGGTTCTGTCTGAGGTTTCTGTCTGTTTAAAGGAAGTTTTTCCTCACCACTGTCACACCAAATGCTTGCTCTTGGGTGGCATTGTTGGGTCTAGACCTACTCTATCTGTAAAGTGTCTTGAGATAACTCCTGTTATGATTTGACACTATAAATAAAATTGAATTGAATTTAATACATTTTGGTTTCCTCTGATTGACAAGACTCGGGATGACAATTTCCAAAAGCCAAAAGTCATGTTCATTATTGTTCTCTGTGTGATTTCAATACATTTCTGTGAGATTTCAATTTCTTTTTAGTTTTTGTCTATATAGTTACACACCAATTTATACATTCATGTGACATCCCTGCAGCATACATCCTGATAGCCCAGGTTGTCCTGAAAAGAATGTTGTCTATAACTTGATTGTGCATTACAGACCCAAAAGGGTTGGCTGATAATGAAATGTGTTAAATAATTAAGGGTACAATTCAACTTATATAAAGTAAAGTTTCCACTAATAAATTAATATTTAGTTGGGTTGAGCTTTTATTTCTAGGAATAACGATAATTTGTACCAAATTAAGTTTTTTTCATCAGGGAGCTTCCTAGGAATTCGTCACATAAATATGGATCTGTAAAATAAAAAGTGGAAAGCCTCTTTTTCATACAATCATTTACTTTGGATGCAAACCAACAAATCATTAATTTAGTAGTATTATCTCATCTCATTTTTATTAAAGAATCACAAGTATATTAAATGTATAGTGTTATTTATTGAAGAAAAATTAACAAATATATTAAGTCACACAATTCTCTTATGCAAAAATGTAAATGTAAAGTAATGCACTTCTCAGAAACTTAAACAGCTCAATGTGATCACATGCAGTAATGAGGCAGTTATGTAATAGGTAACATACTTCCAAATCAACAATGTTTAGAAAAAAAGCTTATATAAATAACAGGAATATACAGTTTATAAAAACAAGTTTTTTTCATTCGGCTACTTAAAGTTATTACACAAGGAGGGTACTGTAGCTGCATTATCTGCAGAAAACTGTGGCAAGCGTAAAGTAAAAATTCTGAGTCAACATCTGAGTTTAGGGTCACAAACTTAGGGAATAAAATTGGTAAAGTAAGATGTATTTACAATGTTTCTGGACTGAAGCTTTATTTATCAGGTTAGCTTAAAAGGAATCAATCAGCATCTGAATCCTTGATATTAAGGCCAAGCATATTGGAGAGGCTCAATGACAGTTTGTCATTTGCATCTAATGCCGAAATTTCAGAGGCTACCAAGCCCAGTGCAGACTCTGGCTTTTCTACTTTAAAAGTACCTCCTCTTACCAAAGCAGAATCTCCTTTTGTCAAGGCAGTGACATCAAGACTTGGGGCGGAGAGCTTGAGATCGCTATCAGATGGCGAGAGGGTACCTGAGGGTGATTTTTTCTTTGACATTTTCAATCTCTCCATAAGGTCAATCTTTCCTCCTGCTTTTGATGTTGCATTTACCACTGGCAAGCGTATCCCTTTGCTGACGATGTAATCCTTTGCCTCTGTGTTAAGTTTTAATAAGCCAAAGGTATCACTAGTTCCTGCAATGTCATCAATGCTGTTCCTGGGTAGTCTGTGGACTTTGAATACAGGAACCTCTGCCTCAGCATTAGACACCTCTGATGCTTTAATATTAGGCCCTGGAAAGTTCAACTTTGGAAACTTGAAACTTGACAATTTTGAATTTTCAAGATTGGCATCTACATTTGGAGCTTCGGGTCCTTTGATGTCTCCCATAGTAGTGCCTATGTTGACCTTTTGTACCTCGATTCCAGCCTCCACTGAAGGATGAACACTGGGAACTTCTACTTCAGGACTTGAAAGACCCAGTTCTGGAAGCTTGTAATGAGGCATATTAAATTCCCCCAGATGGGAATCAAAATCTAGACCTGGTGTCTTTAACTGTGCATCAGGTCCTTTGAGGTCTGTTTTGGGCAAGTTGATATCCACATTTGGTGCTTCCAGTTTAGTTTTTGGCAACTTGGTGTCTATGTTTGGTGCTGAGAGGTTTCCATCGATTTTTGGTGACGACAGGCTGAGAGCTGGTGCATTCAAGTTGAGATCAGGTACCTGGAGGTCTGCTTTTGGTAGATCCAGACTGGGTCCCTTTACATCAGCTTTGGGCAAATTAAGGTTTATATGTGGAGCCTTAATCTTCGGTGTAGAAAGATTGAAGTCCGGTACACTGATGTTTGTTTTGGGGGCCGAAAGGTTAATATCTGGCTTAAGATCAGCATCCAGATCTGGAGAACTGAGATCTCCTTTAATAGTGGGGGCATAAAGATTCAAGTTAGGTGCTTTGGCATCAGCTTTTGGCAATTTAAGATTTACATCAGGAAAAGAGACATTGTCAGCATCAACATCGAGATTAGGTCCTTTTACCCTCGGTAAATCAAACCTTGGTAAATTTATTTTGGGTATCTTGATTTTTCCAGCTGGGGAGTCAACCTCTGGAGCTTGAAGGTCTACATTGGGACCTTTTAGATCAGCTTTTGGTAAATTAATGTCAAGATCTGGTGCATCAAGACCAACTGTTGGTGCAGACAAAAAGAGACCTGATGCTTTTAGGTCTACATTAGGTGCATCCACATCACCTTTAGGTAAGACAAGCCTGGCGTCAATGTCTGGTGCTTTTAAATCAGCATCCAATTCAGGAGCCTTGGCTTTTGGCCCATTGAATTTTGGGAATTTAAGTTTAGGTAACTTCAACTTACCATCGGGTATGTCAATATCTGGGTTGATATCTGGACCACTAAGATCTACATCTGGACCTTTGACTTTAGCATTAGGCATGCCGATGCTGAGGTCTTGAGCCTTAATCCCACCCTCAATATTTGGTGCTGAAAAATGTGGTGCACTCAAATTCGCATCAAGTGCCCTGAGGTCCATGTCAGGTACCTTCACATCAGCATCAATGTCACCCTTTGGACCCTTCAGTGTGCCAAATTTGGGTTTATTGAAGTTGAACCATTTTAATTTTCCAGAGGGACCTTCAACATCTGGAGCATTAATGTCTAACTTAGGGCCTTCCAGGTCAGCTTTTGGTACGTTTAGATTTATATCTGGTGCATTTATCTCACCATCAAACTTTGGAGCTCTGAGACTCAAGTCAGGAGCTGAAACATCAGCATTTAGATTTGCATCTGGACCATTAACATTAGGACCTGAGACTGACCACTTTGGCTTTCTAAAAGTTGGAAGTTTAAACCTCCCAGATGGAGCCTTAATGTCAGCATTTGGTGCTGTAAGATCTACATCAGCTTTGGGTAAATTCAGATCAACATCAGGTCCCTTGAGTGATGGAGCAGAGAGACTGAGGTCAGGTGCTTTAACATCTGCATTAAGGTCAACATCTGGGCTTTTCACCTTTGCCCCAGAAATCAGGAACTTGGGCTTTTTGAGTGTTGGAAACTTGATTTTGCCAGAAGGAGCCTCAATATCAGTATTTGGTGCTCTAAGATCTACATCAGCTTTGGGTGAATTCAGATCAACATCAGGTCCATTAAGTGATGGAGCAGCGAGACTAAGGTCAGGTGCTTTAACATCTGCATTAAGGTCAACATCTGGGCCTTTCACCTTTGCCCCAGAAAACTGGAACTTGGGCTTTTTGAGTGTTGGGAACTTGATTTTGCCAGAAGGAGCCTCAGTGTCAGCATTTGGTGCTTCAAGACCAACATTAGCTTTGGGTAAATTTAGATCAACATCTGGAACAGAGAGATCAACATCTGGTGTGCTCATATCTGCATTCAGGTCCATATCAGCGTTTGGGCTATTAAGTTTGGGTTTCTTCCACTTCTGATGAGGCCAGTTAATTTTCCCTGATGGAGCATCAATTCCAAGACCTGGGCCCTCAAAATCTACATTGGGGCCATTAAGTTCAGACTTTGGGAGATTCAGCTCAGCATTTGGTACATTAATCTTCGGCGCTGAGACATTTAAATCTGGTGTGTTTAGGTCTGCATCTATGCCTAAGTCTGCTTTTGGGCCTTGAAGTTTGGGCTTCTTCCATTTTAGGTGAGGCCAGTTGATTTGACCAGATGGAGCCTCTACATCACTATTTGGGGTTTGCATGTCTAGATCACAGCCTTTAAGGTCAGCCTTTGGCAAATTAATGTCAAAATCTGGGGAATTTATTCCACCCTCCACTTTTGGAAGTGAAGGTGTGTTCAGGTTTGCATCTAAGTCCAGATCATCTTTTAATCCATTAAGTCTGGGTTTCTTCCATTTCAAATGAGGCCAATTGATTTTACCAGATGGAGCATCAATGTCAAGATTTGGGTTTTGAAGATCTAGATCAAGGCTTTTGATGTCAGCTTTGGGACAGTTAATGTCAACATCTGGTGCACTTAGATCCCCATCAATCTTTGGGTTGGTGAGGCTGAAATCAGGTGCAGACAGGTCAGCATTTATGTCGGCATCCGGTCCTTTAACTTTGGGACCTTTCCATTTTAAATGGGGCCACTTGACTTTGCCTGAGGGTGCATCGATGTCAGCATTTGGGGTTCCTAAATTTACATTAGGACCATTCAGATCCACTTTTGGCCCATTCAGGTTCAAATCTGGACTTTTAAGATCTAATTTTGGGGATGCCAGATTGAGGTCTGGGGTATTTACATTTCCACTGACAGAAGGGAGATCACCAGAAACATCCATTTTTGCTTTTGGTGGTTTGAGTTGAGGCAGATTGAAGTGTGGCATAGAGAATTTCGGGGCATTGTATTTCCTGTTGCCTGACTTGATTTCTGGTTCCTCGAGCGATGAACTGGGGGTGTTGAGCTTGGGAGTTGAGACCCTGACATCAGGTGCTTTGAGGCTGCCGTCTAGATCTCCTTTTATATCTGATCCAGTCAGTCCTAGGGAGGGCATTGTAAACTTGGCACCAGCATCAGCTGAGCGCTTATTTAGACTGAGACTGGGAAGGTTTCCATTGAGAGTTGGACCACCTATTTCACCCCCCAACCCCTGTGCAGCATTTAGCTTTCCACTCAGGCCATCAAGGGAAATAACTGGTGCCTCAGCTGATGCATCCAGTGACAAATCCTTCTTGAGATTGAGCATCTGTTGGTAATGGAGTGATAAACAAAGTAGGTTAACATTGATTAAAGCATTAATCAGCTACCATTCAGTTACACTGTGTCGGAGAGCTGCTGTAACTATTAAAAACATCATTTGCATTTAATTCATTAACAAAATGTGCAAAGGAAGCATCTCTTGTGGGGTTTAGGGATGTTTTAAGTACCCTGGGAGAAAATAACATCTTATCAGTGGACAATGACTTTTCCTAGATTAATGCTAGCCTATAGACCATACAACAGTTGACTCACATCAGACTGGGTCACCTCACCAAAATGACAAAAAAACATATTTTCCAGCTTACCCCTTGTGGGGATATTAATTGTATTGAAACTACTTTTGAAACACAATCCCAGGACTAGAGCTAAGTGTTTCATTTTTAATTTGGGTGAACCAACCCTTGTGGCGTTTACCTTTGTAGGGTCTTTGAGATCTAATCCTAGGGAGCCAAGGCCAGCACTGGCGTTTAGCTGCTCCTTTGTCAGAAACTTCATGTTGTGATTATATGGCTCCAGGACCCTCAGGATGTTCAGCACTTCATTTTTGTTGAGGTGGTCTAGGTGTATAGTGGCTGCAACAATCTCATCCCCTGGAACAAGTAGAAACAACTCATCAAAACCAGCATGTTTCTGTGTTTTCCTTGAATCCTTTATCTGCAGTTACTGGTTGAGCCTTCCAAACCTGCAGCAAGAATAATATAAGAGTTACAACGTTAACTTGTTTTTCTCTTACCTGCGTGTAGGCCACTCTTTGCAGCATTTGTGTCATCTGTGATTCCGGTAATGACTTCTTTCTCAGAGTCGTCTAGGAACAGGCTTTCTGAGAAACCTCTACTCTTGCTGTCCCCGCTCTATGTTTAAAAGTAGTTTAAAGTACATATGATAAGACACTTTTGCACCATGTGTTCTGCTACAGTGACATTTTGTCATAAAGACAATTGCTATCACATATAACATTTAGCCATTTTTTATGTTGGCTTTTCATACTTACCATAATGTCTTAGATGCAGTTACATCCACATATCCTGGAATTTATACAAGAAACCATAGAAACTCCAAACCACAGCAAAGTTATCTGTAAAACATCAGAGAAAAGCAACTTTATGAACTGACAAATCAGTGACATAACTATACTGTGTACCTTATGAAAGATGGAGATGCAGGGAAGAAATGCAGAATTTTTAACAAATGATTATTGTTTCAGTCTTTTAAGAATGTTTGAAAACAAAAGTGAAATCTCTACCGACTGAGATTAGTTTATGTCATTATCCTTATTCATGAAAATCCTTTTCTTTTTTAATTTAGAATCCTCATCAAGAAAACAGCCTGCAACATGGTTTTCACGTCACTAGTAAAGTACTAGTTCAGGTTTCCAGTCGGCAATCAGTTAAAAGAATGTCCACAATTAATCTGATTGAAATGAATGTGGACAAGTGATGGTCTTGGTTCGATTTGGTTTAAACTGATGTAAGAAGTAGTACTCAGTCACATGGAGTGCTGCACAGGTGTGTAGAAAGAAGTAGTACTGCCAAAATAAACAGGTACTTTTTATGTGTCACTATGCATGCAGTAAGGATGGGACGCTGTTGACCTCAACTGAGGAGGTAATAGGGCGGTGGAAGGAGCACTTTGAGGAACTCCTAAATCCAACTAATACGCCCTCTATGGTAGAGGCAGAGCTGGAGGATGATGGGGGATTGTCGTCAATTTCCCTGGTGGAAGTTGCTGAGGTAGTTAAACAACTCCACAGTGGCAAAGCCCCAGGGATTGATGAGATCCGTCCGGAAATGCTTAAAGCTCTGGGTGCGGAGGGGTTGTCTTGGTTGACACGCCTCTTCAACATTGCGTGGAAGTCTGGGACGTTGCCTAAGGAGTGGCAGACCGGGGTGGTGGTTCCCCTTTTTAAAAAGGGGGACCAGAGGGTGTGTGCCAATTACAGGGGTATCACACTTCTCAGCCTCCCCGGTAAAGTCTACTCCAAGGTGCTGGAAAGAAGGGTTCGGTCGATAGTCGAACCTCAGGTTGAAGAGGAACAATGCGGATTCCGTCCTGGTCGTGGAACAACGGACCAGCTCTTTACTCTCGCAAGGATCCTGGAGGGAGCCTGGGAGTATGCCCAACCGGTCTACATGTGCTTTGTGGATCTGGAGAAGGCGTATGACCGGGTACCCCGGGAGATACTGTGGGAGGTGCTGGGGGAGTATGGGGTGAGGCGGTCCCTTCTCAGGGCCATCCAATCTCTGTACGACCAAAGCGAGAGCTGTGTCCGGGTTCTCGGCAGTAAGTCGGACTCGTTTCAAGTGAAAGTTGGCCTCCGCCAGGGCTGCGCTTTGTCACCAATTCTGTTCGTAGTATTTATGGACAGGATATCGAGGCGTAGTCGGGGTGGAGGGGGGTTGCAGTTCGGTGGGCTGGGGATCTCATCGCTGCTTTTTGCAGATGATGTGGTCCTGATGGCATCATCGGCCTGTGACCTTCAGCACTCACTGGATCGGTTCGCAGCCGAGTGTGAAGCGGCTGGGATGAGGATCAGCACCTCTAAATCGGAGGCCATGGTTCTCAGCAGGAAACCGATGGAGTGCCTTCTCCAGGTAGGGAATGAGTCCTTACCCCAAGTGAAGGAGTTCAAGTACCTTGGGGTCTTGTTCGCGAGTGAGGGGACAATGGAGCGGGAGATTGGTCGGAGATTCGGCGCAGCGGGTGCGGTATTGCATTCAATTTATCGCACCGTTGTGACGAAAAGAGAGCTGAGCCAGAAGGCAAAGCTCTCAATCTACCGGTCAGTTTTCCTTCCTACCCTCACCTATGGTCATGAAGGCTGGGTCATGACCGAAAGAACAAGATCCAGGGTACAAGCGGCCGAAATGGGTTTCCTCAGGAGGGTGGCTGGCGTCTCCCTTAGAGATAGGGTGAGAAGCTCAGTCATCCGTGAGGAGCTCGGAGTAGAGCCGCTGCTCCTTTACATTGAAAGGAGCCAGTTGAGGTGGTTCGGGCATCTGGTAAGGATGCCCCCTGGGCGCCTCCCTAGGGAGGTGTTCCAGGCACGTCCAGCTGGGAGGAGGCCTCGGGGAAGACCCAGGACTAGGTGGAGGGATTATATCTCTAACCTCGCCTGGGAACGCCTCGGGATCCCCCAGTCGGAGCTGGTTAATGTGGCTCGGGAAAGGGAAGTTTGGGGTCCCCTGCTGGAGCTGCTACCCCCGCGACCCGATACCGGATAAGCGGACGAAGATGGATGGATGGACTATGCATATCAGGTTTTAACTCAAACAGACATGTTCCATACATTTCAACCTTTTAACCAAGTCACCTACTAATGTTTGATTTGATTCGTGGCTTGTTTTCATGGTGTAACCTACAGTATGCCTATACAGCTACCTAAAATCTTTAGCAGTTGCTGATATTTGACCCCAGATGAGCACATACGTTAGAACATCAAAGTTGATCTTGAAACATAAAAGAAGATAAGATGACAATAGTACAAAGAGAACCATCACAAGTCATAGTATGAGTAAAGCATTAGCTGAAGATCTTCATTATAGCTTGTAGAGATGATTTCCACCAGCTGTCTGTAGATCTAGCTGGGGTTCAGTTCAACCCCCACACATCCCTGCCTGTGCTTAGAATTCTTCACCTGTCTCATTTTTGGACCCTGACTGACTGAGAAACTACAACACCCACACACCGTATCACCTCACACTTCAGGAATCCAAATCCTCTGCCATGTTTGTTCAGGGGAATGTATGCATCTAAACTAGTTGGTTTGGATGCATTCTGACTGACATGCCACACCGCTCAGCACACAAACACACACACACACACACACATCCCTCCCCTAAACCACACCCCAACATCTCATGGAAATGCTAATGTGATTCACCTGCAGCACGGTCGCATAAAAAAGGACAGATCAGGCTTTACATTTAGTAATACTGGGTGGTGAAACAAGTCCTCAGAAAAAGCGAATCAAGGAGTTTTTCTTTCACAAAGATCCAAACTGTCCAATAATTCTCCGAAAAGACTTGGTATCAATCGGTCAGCACCCATCAGTGTTAATGCAACAGACGTGAACAGACGCATCTATAAAAGTTGATTAGGTCCTGTAAGCAGATAAACAATTCAGCAGTCATAACTGCTCAAATAGTTTTGACTAAAAAATCTACAACCTTACTGTGTGCGATGACAGGCCACACTAATAATAACCTGTTGACTGATATGCTTGATGTATTTTTTTTTTAGGATATATAGAATGAGCGCTCCAAATATAAATCAGGGGACAATGGTCATCATATCACTACTTTCTAGAATCGCTAATGCTCCTGCACAGACGTCCTTCATTTCCAAAGAATTAAGAAATATTGGAATAATGGCATAACTGCACAGTGGCTTCAGGCTTGACTTCCCCAAACCAGAAATGATTTAAAGGAAACAGGAACATCAGTACTGTCACGAGATATTTAAAAAACATCATCAGAGCAGTGTGGCAGTGTGGTTCTGGAACAGCAGTGATACCAACCACATTGTGTCCCAGCAGGGTGTGAAGCAGGTGACAGCAGTGTTTGGTATGTCCCATTCGGGACAACAGCCAGTCACACTGACAGCAGTACTTATTAGCAATACTGAAGCTGTTGTTAATGCCAGAAACAGCAACACCTTTCCAAAGAGCTTGACTTTGCAACTGGGTCATGGCGTGTCAAATTTAAAAAACCCAGACTTTGTGTTTTTAAAATACAAAATTTCAAAAGACACATTTGTAAATTATTACAAGACAATATATAATTCCAATACACTGTATGTCAAGAATATGGACCTAGAACTTCACACATTTACTATTTTCAGATTCCTTTAAACCCAGTGTGTATCATGCACCAAACCTTACTAAAGTCATAAAGTTATTTTCAACTACGTACACTTATCAGTTTTCTTCTTAGATACAAGAAGATACAACATATTATAAACATCAAAAAACAAAAAGAGGCTATAGACAACATCGTATGGACTCACCGTGTGCTGCTGGCAGAGACGCCTCTTCAGGAAAGCCCAGGGACAGATGTCTCCTCCTCAGTGTATCACTGCTGCTCTGTCAGGCACAATGGGATGGATCTGCAGTTAAATGCCTAAAAGCAAGCCAGGAGAACAGGTTGGGCCACATCAGAGCCACCTCTCCTACTACCTAGTACCCTTTTCCCCTTGCAACACACACACACACACACACACACACACACACACTCCTACATACACACACGCCTCGCCTTTAAACTATGTCACAGAGACAGTCTCACAGGCATGGTGGCAGCCGAAACCTGATGAGAAACACACCACTCCTTCCTAACAGGACTAACCAGGTTTACAAAGAAAAGACACGTAGCAACCCTGTCTCACACACAAACACTTCACTCACACACTTCATTTCGCTTCCATTTTGACATCTGACATTCTGATGCCAACACATTTTTTTTTATCACTTTTTGGCACTTTTGCTTTGATACAGCAGGCCATACACTGGAATTTGGGGTTATTTTGACATTTCTGCTGAGTGGTTAAAGCAGGGGTCTTCAATGTTTTTTAAGCCAAGGACCCCTTAACTTAAGGAGAGATGGAGCAGGGACCCCCTACTACATATATTGTATAAAATGAAGTTGCATATTAAACTGGGTCTACAACAACATGTAGGGCAGCCTAAAGCCTTTATGCATACATTTTTTGCATAGAATACTAAGCTATTTAAATAATTGTTGGCATGATTTTATGAATCATGTTTTGATGGTAAACATAAATGTGTCACAGAAACTCCTCAGGGTGAACTGTATCTGTGGATGGCCTTAGAGACTACCTTACCTATAGGCCAGTTAGCAGTATGGATTCATCATGTTGAGACGTTTTAATTTTTGAAAAGTACGTTAAGAAAAAAAGAAAAAAAACAACCCTGATTACCCCCTAGGGGTCCCGGACCCCCTGCTGAAGATCCCTGGGTTAAAGGATCGTTGCACATGTTGTTTTTGAGTGATTTTGCCAGTTACAATAAGTTGTTGATTCTTTACATTCCTAATTATTTTTAGGAATGTAAACACTATTTTTTCGTTATTCAAAGCTGCTTTTGTTTAGAGATTTTTATGAAAATTCAAGTTGCAGAGCTTCATGTCTGCTTTTATTGATCACGTAGTTGTGTGTGCACACTTTTCAAATCAACAGACACTCATTACTACACTAGCATTTAGCAACAATAAAATCAGCATGATCATCATGTTTCATGTATCCACCTCCTCATTTCCATACCATAGTAACATGAATTTAATTACGGGCTGCCAGGAGGATAGCAATATCACATTCAAAACTAAAAACACTAGCTCACTTTGAAAAGCAGCCATTTGAAATAAAATGTTTCAGAAATGCTAAATTGTTGGTCATTAAATATGTTTGATTGGATTTGCACATGCAGATAACACATCCACATGTAACAGTAGGTTTGCCCCAGATTAGCATACACAGCACTGTGGAGGAAGGTCTGACCCCTCCACAGATACATTCCAGGGTAGTAGTCTCAGGAAAGAACTGGTTTTGGTGGAACATTTGCTCCCTGCTAAAGAAAACTCCACATCCAATATTGAATGAAGTTAACTGTTGACACAGTCCAGTAACGTGAGCTATTTAAATGAGCTGATACATGGTTACACCTCATTGGCTCTTACCAGTGTATCTCCGTATGTACTTCATCCCAAATCGTCCCAATTAGAGAGGAAATGACCTAAACATATTCTTAGTAAATCTTTAAAATCATTCCCTGAAAGAACCAAGCAGACCTGACTTGTTGCACCGTCCAAATGTTCTTCAAGACATTTTCAGCGTGTAGCTCGCTAGCTCGAACAGAGTTTTGCAAGGCGAGGGACATACGGCGGAAGATCCAGTGGCGACGGATGGTTTGGTAATTATCAGTTTACTTTACTAAACTCAGTTTAGTTGTGTTGCATATGTGTATGTATGCATGTTCCCTAATTCATGGCAATAGATGTATATGTACATCATGTTATGGGTGTGTTCATCTGTGTGTATCTGTTCCTCTATCTGTGTGACACTGGTGCAACAGACTGAAATGCAAGACTCGACACAAAAACAGGCAAAGTCAAAATAGTTTTTTTCTTTACTTGACGAGCTGGGCTCAGTACACAGGAAAGCAAAAAGTCCAGGTGCAAACAGAGGTATGTAAAACACTAGGCTAAGATGTGGTCAATAATACAAAGGCAAGACCAAATACCACAAGAAGTTTTACTAGAACTAATCACTGGAGTGTTAAACACATAAAACAGGAAACACAAATACACTGAGGAGAAAGAGATAACGAACGACAAGTGGAACTAACCAGGGCGAGACAATCCCACCGGTGGAAAAGACAAAGACAGGAAGTGAAGTATCTGAAACAAGACAAGGGGTGAGTGATGACTAAATAGAATAACTAAATCAACAGACCGATATGTGACAATCTGTGTGCGTGTGCGTCAGGGGCGGAGCCAGACAATATAAACATTCGGGGCTTAGCCCAAACCTAGGGGGGTCCGGGGGCATGATCCCTCTGTGGAGATTTTTTTCCCAATTACGTCAGCTAAATGCACTATTTTTCAGGCTGTTTGAGATAATAGAATGCCTAAAGTTATATACACTATCTGGGAAAATGATGATAGTTACTCAGTAAAAAAAAAAAAAAAAAAAAAAAACTCACCCAGTAGAGCCTATGACCTATTTTGTATTTAATTGTTCTCCAAACACCAAAAATGTTAAGGATGACTCATTTTCACCCCTGGCAACTGAAAAGAGGCAACCATTATCTGACTATTTTTAAGTTAGCCTACATAGGTCAAATCATTACTAATCTTAAGAGTTCAGTTCTGTTTAGTTTGTGCTTAGCTGATAACATTTGCTACATCAGAATCCATGAAATGGAAAAAAGAACAATTGAAGCTTTAACTGCACAACGAGGTTTATCGTGTATTTTTAAACAATACACAAGTAATAATAATGTAATATAATAAAACAATAAAAATATGTTTAAAACAAGAACAATTTATTAATTCATGCATTTCAATTTATACAAAAAAACTATTTTGTTCTAAAATTCTAATACATTTGTACTGGAGTTTTGATTTACATGAGCTGTAAGCCCTTATCAAGATTAAAACAATAAAAGGCTTGAAATATTTTACTTTTTATGTAATGAATGTAGAATATATTAAAGATTTGCTTTTTAAATTAAAGTATTGGGGGGAAAATCACTTTTCCAGTGATATTGATGCATCTGTACCTGTTGGAATTGTTGTCATCATCATCATCATCATCATCATCATCATCATCATCAGGAGGAGGAAATAAACTTCCTCATGTCTTTCTGATCTTCTTTATCACTATATTCTCAATTCGTCTCTCTTCTTATCCCACTAACGTGTCGAGATTAGCTGTAAAACATGCCCTGAGATAACTTAGCATTTGATACAAGCTGTGTGTTTCGGTTTTACCCCCCCAACCCCACTACCCCCCTGTGTACATGACAAATCATCAGACAAATCATTCAATTCAATTTTCAATTCAATTTTATTTATAGTGTCAAATCATAACAAGAATTATCTCAGGACACTGTACAGATAGAGTGTAGGTCTAGACCACACTCTGTAATTTCCAAGGACCCAACAATTCCAGTGATTCCCCAAGGGCATGCATGAATGTGTAAGTGCGACAGTGGCAAGGAAAAACTCCCTTTTAGGAAGGGAACCTCGGACAGACCCAGGCTCTTGGTAGGCGGTGTCTGACGATGCCGGTTGGGGGTTTGATGAACAATGGCAATAAAAAGTCACAATTAAGATAATGACTAGAGTAATTGTAATAGTTCATGGTGTCGTAGAGCACATCATGGCGTAACAGGGCGTTGGCCGGACATAGCGAGTCGACGGCGGGCATTGCAGGGTGTAATGGGGCACAGCAGGTCGTAGGGCAGGACCACAGCGACAGCTGCCACCATGATGTAGGTGCCATCATGATCCAAGATGATGGTGCTGGGGGGACAAAGAACATACGGACTCCGGGGAAGCCCCGGTAGTCAAGAACTATATATATATATATAGCTATATATATATAGCTATAGAGCTCAAGAACTATAACCGCATAGGGAGGCTGTGTTGTGGCTACACACCTTCCCCCGCCGGTCTAGGCTAACGCTGCGACACCTTACTCCCTAAGTATGCGTAAGCTTTCTATGGGGAGAAGCAGTGATAGGATGGGTGTGCGCCATGACTGAGGCTACACACCCACCCCCCCCCGGTCTAGGCGCACGCTGCAACTCCTCATACCCTAAATATAGTAAGCTTTCTATGAAGAGAAGCAGAGATATGAAGTAGGTGCGTCATGACTATGGCTACACACCTTCCCCCGCCGGTCCAGGCGAATGCTGCAACTCCTAACTTCCTAACTATAAGCTTTATCGAAGAGGACAGTTTTAAGTTTACTCTTAAAAATGGTGACGGTGTCTGCCTCCCGAACCCAGACTGGGAGCTGGTTCCACAGGGGAGGAGCCTGGTAGCTGAAGGCTCTGGCTCACATTCTACTTTTAGAGACTCTGGGAACCACAAGTAACTCTGCATTCTGGGAGCGCAGTGCTCTAGTGGGACAATAAGGTACTAAGAGCTCTTCAAGATATGATGGTGCTTGACCATTTAGAGCTTTGTAGGTCAGGAGAAGGATTTTAAATTCAATCCTGGATTTTACAGGAAGCCAATGCAAAGAAGCTAATACAGGAGAAATATGATCTCTTTTCTTAGTTCTTGTCAGAATACGCGCTGCAGCATTCTGGATCAGCTGGAGAGTCTTGAGGGATTTATTTGAGCATCCTGATAATAGGGAATTACAGTAGTCCAGCCTGGAAGTAACGAATGCGTGGACAAGTTTTTCAGCATCGTTTTGAGACAGGATGTTCCTAATTTTGGCAATATTACGAAGGTGGAAAAAAGCTGTTCTTGAGGTTTGTTTTAAGTGGGCGTTAAAGGATAAATCCTGATCAAAAATAACTCCTAGATTTCTGAGAGTAGTGCTGGAAGCCATGACAATGCCGTCCATAGTAATTATATCTTCGGATAATGAAGTTCGGGTGTGTTTAGCGCCCAGCACAATAACCTCAGTTTTGTTCGAGTTCAACTTCAGGAAATTTTTGGTCATCCATGATTTTATATCTTTAATGCACACTTGCAGTTTAGCTAACTGACTGATTTCGTCTGGCTTGATTGATAAGTACAATTGGGTGTCATCTGCATAACAGTGAAAGTTAATTGAGTGTTTCCTAATAATATTGCCTAGAGGAAGCATATACAAGGAGAATAGAATTGGTCCAAGCACTGAGCCTTGAGGAATCCCATGGCTAACTTTGGCATACCTGGAGGATTTATCGTTGATATTAACAAATTGAGATCGATCAGAGAAATAGGACTTAAACCAGCTTAGTGCGATTCCTTTAATGCCAACTAAGCGTTCCAGTCTCTGTAAAAGGATTGTATGATCAATAGTGTCAAATGCAGCACTAAGATCTAATAACACAAGTATGGAGACAAGTCCTTTGTCAGCAGCAGTTAGAAAGTCGTTAGTAATTTTCACCAGTGCCGTCTCTGTGCTATGATGCTTTCTAAATCCTGACTGAAAGTCCTCAAATAGACTATTCCTATGTAAAAATTCACATAACTGATTAGCGACTACCTTCTCAAGGATCTTGGAGAGAAAAGGAAGGTTTGATATAGGTCTATAGTTGGCTAAGACCTCAGGATCGAGGGTAGGTTTTTTCAGAAGAGGTTTTATCACAGCTACTTTAAATGACTGCGGTACATAACCTGTTAATAAAGACATATTGATCATATCTAGTAATGAAGTGTTAACCACGGGTAACGCTTCTTTAAGTAGCCTCGTTGGGATGGGGTCTAAGAGACAGGTAGAAGGCTTTGCTAAAGAGACCTTTAGCATTAATTGTTGAAGGTCTATAGGAGAAAAGGAGTCAAAGTATATGTCAGGTCTTGTCGTTCTTTCTAGCACTCCTGTATCACAAGGTGAACCGTTAGAAGTTGAGGGCAAAAGGTGATGAATTCCATCCCTAATTGTTATGATTTTATCATTAAAGAAACTCATGAAGTCGTCACTACTAAGAGCTAGGGGAATAGATGGCTCAGTAGAGCTGTGACTACCTGTCAGCCTGGCTACAGTGCTGAAAATAAACCTTGGGTTGTTCTTGTTTTCTTCTATTAATGACGAGTAATAGTCTGATCTGGCATTTCTGAGGGCCCTCCTGTAGGTTTTTAAACTATCTTGCCAATCTAAACGAGATTCTTCCAGTTTGGAGGAACGCCATTTACTTTCAAGTTTCCGTGAGATTTGTTTTAATTTGCGAGTTTGGGCGTTATACCAAGGTGCTAGTTTCCTTTGCTTCATCATCTTCTTTTTGAGAGGAGCAACAGAGTCTAAAGTCGTCCGTAGGCAGGTCGTAGTACTGTCTACAAAATTATCAATTTGGGAAGGACTCAAATTATCATAAAGGTCCTCTGTTATATGAAAGCACGACATTGAGTTAATTGCTGTTGGAATATCTTCCTTAAATTTAGTTATAGCACTGTCAGATAGGCATCTAGCGTAGAAGGTTTTATTAAATTTCATATAGTCTGGTGGTAAGAATTCGAAAGTTATTAAAAAATGGTCTAATAATAAAGAATTCTGTGGAAATACTATTAAATCTTCAATTTTGATGCCATATGCCAGCACAAGGTCGAGGGTGTGGTTAAAACAGTGCGTGGCCTTATGCACACTCTGACTGAAACCAATTGAATCTAGTAGTGAGTTGAAGGCAGTACTAAGGCTATTACTGTCAACGTCCACATGGATATTAAAATCACCTACAATAATTATTTTATCTGATTTTAGCACAATGCATGACAAAAACTGAGAATTCAGATAAAAATTCAGAATATGGGCCTGGCGCTCGGTAAACAACAACAAATATGATTGGCTGTAATGATTTCCACGTTGGATGTTGAAGATTAAGAACAAGACTTTCAAACGAGTTATAATTTAGTTTAGGTTTAGGATTAATTAACAGATTTGAGTCAAATATGGCTGCAACTCCTCCTCCACGGCCTGAGCCTCTAGGAATTTGAGTATTAATATGACTGGGAGGAGTGGCTTCATTTAGACTAACATGTTCTTCATGGCCCAGCCAGGTTTCAGTAAGACAGAATAAATCAATTTTATTATCTGATATCAAATCGTTTACCAGTAATGCTTTAGAAGACAGAGATCTGATATTTAATAGTCCACATTTGATTCTCCTATTCTGTTCTATCGTTGCAGTGGTTGTTTTGATTCCAATTAGGTTGTTAAGTATTGCACCTCGTTGGTGCACAGAGGAGCGTGTAGCGCTGTACCTTTGAGTAATGTTATTACTGACTCTTACTGGAATGATATAGCTGGTCTGTGGGTTAGCAGAGTTATTTGTAAAGGACTGAGAGCTTATGGGAGAGTGTGATTGGGAGGTGCGCCTGTGCGTGTCTTTACTGGGTGTAAACAGTCAATCTAAGGTCTGAGTCTGCACCCAGGTCTGGGTCTGCACGGCGTGACGCAAGTTGTCACATAGCACCTGGCTGCCGCGTCTACTGGGATGAATCCCATCCCTGCTGAACATGGAGTCACTTTTCCAAAACAGATTAAAATTGTCAATAAAACCTATCTTGTGCATGCTGCATGCATGCTGGAGCCAGGTGTTGAGGATGAGTAGTCTGCTAAACAGGCCTACTCCGCGGCCTCGAGATGGAAGTGGGCCCGAAATAAAAACTGACTTCCCAGTGCTTATTAAAGCTTCAATGAGGGTGCCAAAGTCTTTCTTTGTGCGCTCACTCTGTTGATAGGACATGTCGTTATGTCCGCAATGGACCACGATGCGTTTAATAGAGGTCGGGAGTGACGGTATCAGGTCCACAGCTTTGGCCAGGATGTCTGCAACTTTGGCTCCAGGAAAGCAGTGTGTGACCGCATTAAAAAACCGTATATCCCGGGTGGTGGAGTCGCCGATAATTATTGTGGTTGGGGGGAAGAGCGGACGAGGAGTGGGGGGGCGTGAATGGCCGGTGGTAGGAACAAAACAGCCAGTATTGGATTCAGATGGACAAGGAAAAGAAGAGGAATATTGCTTACCTTCTTCATTCGGTGTGGGAGATTGTTTTTGAGGAACGTTGTCATTTGGCTGGTTCAGGCAAGGGAGGCCACCGGACCGTCTGACCACCGCATCCCTCAGAAATTGTCGTCGCGAGGCAGCGGTACTCCTCGTTGACGCCTGCAGGTCCGTCGGCTTTGAAGTGGGACGAGCCCGGGTAACCACGTCGGCCGTTACCGGGGGAACATTCGGCTTCGACAGGGCATCGAAGCGACTGGAGAGGCTGAGGGCAGGAGGCGATGGAGCCCTACCCGAGGCTCTCTTTCGGCCACAGACCACTTCAGTCCAGGATGCCCTGGTGGTCGGTGTCGAACTAGAAGATGGGTGTGGACAGGCGGATGTGTCCCAAATTACAGTATCCTGGAGTGCCGCCGAGAGAGTTGTGATGCGAAGCGACTGGTTTTGAGCAACGTCCAGGTAGGAAGTCAACAGGGCATCTTTGGTTTTCAAGTCCTCGGAGAGCCGGTGAACTTCTTCCCTGAGGTCATCGATTTCTTTGTTTGCATTTTCAAGCAACGAAGGTGTGGAGGTAGCCATGGGGCTGGTGTTAGCCTGAAGCTAATGTTTAGCTAGCTACTACTCGTAGAACAAGTGCGGTCCTCCACGCACAGGTGCATAGATGCTGGCTCTTTCTAGAGACTAAGGGCTACCAGGGGGCTAAAAGAAGCAAAACAAAAAAAAACTAAGCAAATAGTACAACATTTATCTCGAAATAACACTATCATCCGCCCATCTCTATTAGCAACTCATTTCTCTTAATAGCAACTAATAATGTTAACTCGCTAGCTAGCCAGAAATACAGTCACTTAATAAGAAACGCTTGAATTTTCAAGCTTTTTGGTCTAAACGTCAGACCCAAATTAAAAGTGGTCCAGCTCCCATATACTCTGACCCTCTGGGGTGAGCCTGATATCATTGGAAAGGTAACTCTCTCTAGTTGTTGTTCCCAGTGTCAGGGTGATTCTAGGCCTTACTGACACAGAGTTACAGAGGATAGAATGGAGGGGTTTATTTCCGTCCAAGTCATACATCTGTAAAATGATTAAAATACACTGCTGTAAACACATCTAGTGAGATACAGACAACACAATGGCATATCCACATGTCTCAGCTTACTACAGAAAAAATACAGAAAAATGGATTTTATATGAATTGTTTTCTACATATATGTCTGTACGTTTTTCTGATTTCCATTTAAAAACTGCAAAGAAAAAAGCCAATAAAGTACAAAATAAAACACTTCTCAAATACACAAACACACCCACATCAATCATACACATACTTGAAATAACTATATACATAAATATATAGAAATAAGTCATTATAAATTGTACAGGGTGTGAAATGCTTATAAGAGGCCCTGTTTTTGCTTTGACACAGCTCCAGCCATTACAGGGTTAAAATTTCAGGGGCCAATGTGGTATCTATCTTCTGTCTGCTCATTGGCTAAAAATGTAGGCGGGTCTTATAGCATTTAAATCTAACTGGTCCGAGCAAATGTCGCTCGTTTGCACGTGGGCTCACAACGCGTCAGAGACTTCTTCGGCTTCCAATGGGGAGCTCACAGGCAAACCTGCACCGATTGGCTTATACCAGAGAACACAGTGACGCCCACGTCAAGTTGCTAGGAGCCTCGAGAGAAGAGCGGGACGCGATAGAAGTGCGGAAATGAAAAACAGTTTAGCGATTTTCCGTTGTGATTCGGCCAGAAACGTCAAGATTGTGAGGCAAACAGCTCGTTTTGGATATAATGGCTTGGATATTCCATTTCCTTGGACTCTTGGGGATTTAAGAAAAAAAAGTTTTGGGCAAAAAATCCCCGCAGTGGCTAAAGGGACAAGGAAAAAGGTAGGGATGCACTACACACCAGCCTCGCTGTTTACGCTGTATTGTTTTATTTTCCATAACTTTGTAGCAGTTGTATAACGCTATAAATCATCGTATGCTTTGTGTGTGGGCTTAGTTAAATCATGAGAGACTAAGCTTTCAATTGGTGTGTCGCATGGCTGTATATTTTGAAGATGAAATGCTTTAAAGTTATAAAAAGGTTTATGAGTGGAGGTTGCAGCGACGCCACAGCCACTGTGACTGAGTCACTGTACCGTAGACGGTACAGTGACTCAGTCACAGGTTATCTCAAGTGTTCCAACAGCGGATTCACAAACCTGCGACACTTGTCCGCAGTTGGTCTGACGCTGCTTCGGAATCGCTCTCCGGCCGGTGAGGTCTGTTACTAGTGTTCCTGTTCCATATAAAACACTTTGTTATATCCAGAACTTCAGCACTGTAGTGGTTATGATCATATCAGTGACTATGTAACTACATGGAAACGGGCCAAATGATGCCCGTTTCTTGTAAAGTAACAGCGTTACAGAAGGCTGGCTGTAGTCTTGCGCTGAAGTCCCGCGGGAATTCAGTTGTAGCAGGAAAAGGTAAACAGCAGATCGGAGCGTAGTGAGTGGAGGTGTTCACAAGGGAAGAAGCTTGGAGTAGCGTAACTATAGAGCTAGAGCCAGCCTTCCGTAACGCTGTTACTGTACAAGAAACAGGCATAATTTGGCCCGTTTCCATGTAGTTACATAGTCACTGATATGATCATAACCACTACAGTGCTCAATTACCTATTTTTGAGGGGGAAATAAACTTTTTTTGCCGCAAAAATTTCGCCGCGAAAGCATGAACTGTCCTCTGGAGGACATCCACCAGACCAGCGGGCGCCCGTGGATTGTTGTCGGCCGCGGCAGGCGGGGAAGGCAGGGAGGAAGTAGAAGGATGCCGGTAGGACCTGCTAGCCTGGCTAAGGCAACTAACACACAGTTCACCACTGCAGAGACTACTATTCACCAACGCCAGATGGATCGCACACAAAATGGATATATATATATATATATATATATATATATATATATATATATATATATATATATATATATATATATATATATATATATATATATGCTACAAATACACACAGAACTGCTGCTTAAGGATTATTATCGAAGCCTGGCTGGACACACTCACTCATCAGACGGCAGCTAGCAGCTAACAGGCTGGGTGAATTTAAACAATGTCTGAGTTGAAAACGCTTCTTGTTTTCATGTAAGGGCCCTGTTCATGTTGCACAGACAGACATTTTAGTTGCATTTTGTGTCTGTTAAGAGGCACAAAGGCACTCTTTATGATATGCCCCCAAAACTGCCGTTTTAGCTAAGTGGGAGCTCTCGGCATTAGCTGCAGCAGCTCCATGATGCTAGCACCGATTCGGCTCGTTTTTTTTTGCTATCAACAGTACTCACATACTTATAGCGATCAGGATTAACGTAAAAATCGCCAATTCAATGTAATCAAGCATTCATAGCATCTTTAAATGACATATTGTGGCGTGGTCCCTGCTAGTAAAACATTTTCAGATGAGTTTGTGTTTTTACTTCTTTTGGTCAGCCATTCCAAACATGTATTCCTTTCACTGAAAAAGATGAGTGACCCAAAGTAGTTTTGCAGTTCTGTTGGTATTTGTTTGTGACATTTAGACAAAGTACAGCTGTTTACATGTTTAAAAATAAATGTGATTTTAAAAAAAACTTGAGAAAGCTGCCATAGTTGAGCAACTTGTGGCTTTTCAGAATTATACAGTGATCCATTTATTTTCAGTGCTTGTTTGGATCATTTTGAGGTTTGACAGTTGACTGGGAAGCCTGGTTCCATTCAGTCACACACGAGAAAATATTGTACTATTTACTCCACTATGAGATTACTGTAAGATTTCACATACAGTACAAAATAGAAAAAGCATCAAGTTAAAGTACTCTAATATCCAATCCAAATATATTTATAAAGCACATTTAAAAACAAGAAGAACATATGGATTAAACTAGCCAACAGTTTAAGATGCAATTAAAATTAGCTCTTCCTTGACCAACTACAGCAAAGTACTGCGTACATATTAACACATCAATAATGATGATTCAATAACAGGGGGCATACTTTTACTTTAAATATTTTACATATGCAGTATTTTGTTGTTAATACTTCTATACTAGAGTATATTTCTGAATGCTACTTGTACAAAGGTGGACCAGGAAAACTGACTACTCAACTTAAATATACAGTGAGGAAAATAAGTATTTGAACACCCTGCTATTTTGCAGGTTCTCCCACTTGGAAATCATTGAGGGGTCTGAAATTGTCATCGTAGGTGCATGTCCACTGTGAGAGACATAATCTAAAAACAAAAATCCAGAAATCACAATGTATGATTTTTTAACTATTTATTTGTATGATACAGCTGCAAATAAGTATTTGAACACCTGAGAAAATCAATGTTAATATTTGGTACAGTAGCCTTTGTTTGCAATTACAGAGGTCAAACGTTTCCTGTAGTTCTTCACCAGGTTTGCACACACTGCAGGAGGGAGTTTGGCCCACTCCTCCACACAGATCTTCTCTAGATCAGTCAGGTTTCTGGGCTGTCGCTGAGAAACACGGAGTTTGAGCTCCCTCCAAAGATTCTCTATTGGGTTTAGGTCTGGAGACTGGCTAGGCCACGCCAGAACCTTGATATGCTTCTTACAGAGCCACTCCTTGGTTATCCTGGCTGTGTGCTTCGGGTCATTGTCATGTTGGAAGACCCAGCCTCGACCCATCTTCAATGCTCTAACTGAGGGAAGGAGGTTGTTCCCCAAAATCTCGCAATACATGGCCCCGGTCATCCTCTCCTTAATACAGTGCAGTCGCCCTGTCCCATGTGCAGAAAAACACCCCCAAAGCATGATGCTACCACCCCCATGCTTCACAGTAGGGATGGTGTTCTTGGGATGGTACTCATCATTCTTCTTCCTCCAAACACGGTTAGTGGAATTATGACCAAAAAGTTCTATTTTGGTCTCATCTGACCACATGACTTTCTCCCATGACTCCTCTGGATCATTCAAATGGTCATTGGCAAACTTAAGACGGGCCTTGACATGTGCTGGTTTAAGCCGGGGAACCTTCCGTGCCATGCATGATTTCAAACCATGACGTCTTAGTGTATTACCAACAGTAACCTTGGAAACGGTGGTCCCAGCTCTTTTCAGGTCATTGACCAGCTCCTCCCGTGTAGTCCTGGGCTGATTTCTCACCTTTCTTAGTATCATTGAGACCCCACATTGGTGAGATCTTGTATGGAGCCCCAGTCCGAGGGAGATTGACAGTCATGTTCAGCTTCTTCCATTTTCTAATGATTGCTCCAACAGTGGACCTTTTTTCACCAAGCTGCTTGGCAATTTCCCCGTAGCCCTTTCCAGCCTTGTGGAGGTGTACAATTTTGTCTCTAGTGTCTTTGGACAGCTCTTTGGTCTTGGCCATGTTAGTAGTTGGATTCTTACTGATTGTATGGGGTGGACAGGTGTCTTTATGCAGCTAACGACCTCAAACAGGTGCATCTAATTTAGGATAATAAATGGAGTGGAGGTGGACATTTTAAAGGCAGACTAACAGGTCTTTGAGGGTCAGAATTCTAGCTGATAGACAGGTGTTCAAATACTTATTTGCAGCTGTATCATACAAATAAATAGTTAAAAAATCATACATTGTGATTTCTGGATTTTTGTTTTTAGATTATGTCTCTCACAGTGGACATGCACCTACGATGACAATTTCAGACCCCTCCATGATTTCCAAGTGGGAGAACTTGCAAAATAGCAGGGTGTTCAAATACTTATTTTCCTCACTGTATGTTGCTTAAAAGTTATTAGTAAGTTGAATAACTGTTTTTGTTACCGCCCATCGTTCCGGACCCCTAACCTTAAAAAAGGGTCCAATGCGGAGCTTTGAGTGGTAGGTTAGAGAAGCCCTGATATAAGGTAGGACCTGTTGTTTCACACAGATCCAGCAACCAGAACATACCATTTGCTTTCTGTTGGAAGGCACTTCAGTTATTTTGAAGATAGTATTGCTCTAATATTCACTTTACAAAGATGCATGCCAAGCTATGCAGCATGAGTCACTTACCCAACCCATTCAGCCAATTAATGTGATGACTTTGTACAGCAGAGATTTAGACAGGAGTTGTCAGTGGAAGACAATAGCTGAACGATGAGCAATAGAAACTCTAGAGGAGTGAGTTAGCATGTCAGAGTCCTGCTTGATGTTAACGCCTTGTCTAGCACAATGACTTCCTTAACCAAGGATGTCTAAAATAAAAGCCATCTTCCACATAGGAGTCACAGAACACTGATAATACCCTAACCCAAGTGGGGGGGGGGGGGGGGGGGGCAAAATGATCTAATCTAATCTCTAATCACAGCTCCAGCTACTCTGCTCTAAAGGAGGGTGGTGTTTAGTTAACTGTCCGTTAGCAGCATGTTGCAGCTATGAAGGAAGCATTTTGATATGTGAGTTTCAGCTCCATAGAGATCTGTGGCCAATCTGCAGTTACCTCGAAAACTAAAGATCACAACAACTCTCAGGTGATTTATATGTCACTTCCATAACGTTCAGGGACTCACAGGAGACAAAGAAACAATGGTCATATATATATATATATATATATATATATATATATATATATATATATATATATATATATACATATGGTCTCTACTATGGGTCAAGCTTCATTTCCCATGGTGAAAAAATAGCTTCTCTTAGGGCGCTGACACACAGAGCCGATTATCGACAGTCTGGCGAGGTCGGTGACTCGAGTCTGGTCGGTGTGTCCCGTCCCGTCGTCCGTCCGAGGAGCCGTCGGCCTTCATTTGGGCCGACCCAACATGTTCAGTCGGAGACAGGGCAGTCGGGACTCACCTGGAAATGGGGAGCGGATGAGCCTCTCAAAATCTGACGAAAATCTTTTAAACTGACCTTTGTTGATGTGAAATGAAGACAGATTCAGAAACTGCACGGCCTATTTCTCTCTTAAATTCATCCTCCAGATGTGGAAAGGCCCAGGTGTTAGCTTTCATTCTAAATAATCAGAACGACGCTAGCTTGAGGCGATGCAGAAATATTGAACATTACGTAACGGATTTATAGATTCATCATTATGGATTTATTGCACAAAGATCCTGCAGTTCCAGGCTGGATTACAAAGCTTCTGGAAGGCCTGCAGTCACATGGAGCACCTTGGTGAAATGAAACCTTTCTACACTGCTTTGATCTGGAGATATTAAATATAATAATATTTTGATGTCGTATACAACACAGTTGAAAGGCAACGCTTCTGAATACGGGCCGTGTGTGACTTGACTTGCAAACCCTGACCTGGGCGTGTCCCTATTGCCCCGCTCCAGCAGTGTGACTACCTGTTGCCATACCGGGCAGGCAGCAGGCCGCCACTCCAGCGGTATGAGGAAGAGGGAGTTTCCAGCTTAAGAACTCGTACTTTGTATGTTGAGACAATGGTACCCAGGTGTCTTTCAAGTCAGTGTCCAACATAACCTCATACGATACGATATAACTTTATTGTCAGTTCACACCGAAATTCATTTTGCGTTCCCGAGCATCTCAAAAGAAGGAATAAAAAGAAAAATACACAGAGCTAGACAACAATTACACATGTAGTACAAAGATGAAGACATATCAACAGCCATGGCAAAGAACCATGTTACATGATCTCCTCTGATCCAGATCTTATCATAACCTTTCCAGGCAGACGAGTCCTTCCATAGATGACAGGAGATGTAACAGCTGTATGACAAGACAGTGCTGATCACCCTGCCAAGGCCATACTGAAACCAAACACATAACACAGTTTGTCTGTGTTGAGATTTTTGGGCGCCCACCAGGGGCGTTGGACTAGGGGGAAAAAGGGGACTGAGTACCCAGGGCCCTCATGTGAGGAGGCCCGTAGAAAATGCCTTTCTACAGGGTCCATGATTTTGTGCTACGCCCCTGGTGCCCGCAATTTCTTTGTTTACCTTAAAGGTTCAGCTAAACGTCCAGCATGAGTTAGGGGAGACAGGATCTCCAGAGAGTTGGGACGGCACCACACTGCACTGTGTGACTGTAGTCTATATCGACAACCTTTCATTTCAGGGATTGCTCCGTTGCCGCCGGATATTCCGCCGGATGTCATTCTTCTCAGCCAGATGTCCGTCCCCTTCCTCTGTCTCTGTGTTGGCGTTCTAAACTCTGGTGGATTTGTGAGGACTATGGTTAACTGCTCCTCAGATCTCTGCAGGGTAAATCCAGACAGCTAGCTAGACTATCTGTCCAATCTGAGTTTTCTCTTGCAGGACTAAAACTACTTTTGAAAGTACACATGTTCCACCAAAACAAGTTCCTTCCTGAGACACCGTGTTTATTAAATGTTCCTGTGTAATTGTTCAAGGTCCCGTGAACATTGTTCCCGTATGTGAAATCAGTTGTGCTGCTCCTGAGTTTTTGGCAGTGAGGGCAGTCTCAGCGGACTGATGCTGACAGAGCCTATAGCTCTGGTGGCCATGCAGACCAGTGAGAGAAGAGACACAGCTCTGCAGTTTAGGATTTAGTTCTAACAATAAGTCACTGTATCTGCTTAGAAAGGTGTTCTGACATCCAAATACATTTGTTAGTGAACAGTTCATAACAAAGATCTGTCAAGATTAAAGTGTCACAGCAGGAATAAGGGTAAGTTTCACAAATAAAACACTTACACACTGTAAGCATTTTCATTCGATTTACATTGGAGACAATCTTGGATTTAGTAAAATACATAATTAGATTTACTGTCAAATGACCAAAAAGTCAGAGTACATTGTGAGTGAGGGGTTGATGGTGATTTTGTTTGCACACGTCTGTTAGCCGACGGCTGCTTTTTGTAAAGTCAGAGACAAGGAAAAAAAAAACACGGCTCCTTGATTCATGTTCCATTCACTGCCTCCACTTCAGGTTCGGACCTGTGCCTTATAATGAATACCTGTGGAATAGAAACACACACACACACACAGACACACTCACACACACAAACACACAGACACAGACACACACACACACACACACACACACACACACACACACAGACACAGACACACTCACACACCCCCTCTGCTGTTCCAACAGCCCCAACGTTGTGTCTGCATCAGGCGACTGAACTAGCATGTTGTAGAGGACTCTGCAGCATTCTCCTCGTAGCTGGCCTGCTTCTCACTTCAAATCCAAATTCTTCATTTATCAGTACTGAGCTGCAGGGAGGGGGGGGATTCTGCAAATTCCGCTCTGATTCGTGCCTCTGACTGGCCTTTTGTCTATTCAGCACTCATGGGTATTGTAGTAGTTAGAGCCATTCATGCCAAAATATGATTTTTTTTAAACTAAGTTGAAATAATTAGTTTCTCTCGATTGTTTCACACATTTTCCGAAAGCATGCCTCATACTCTCAGAACTCTACACACAAATCAAAAAACACACACAATGGGCAAAACCCCTCAATTCTCCTGCAAAATGAAACTTTACATTCAAAACAATGTTATTTCTTCTCAACATGATATTTTGTTTTCAAATGACACACACAATCCATCATATGATCAGACATTTATAAGAACCAGTTCAACACTGATGTGCTCAATGGAAAACACTTCTCCATTCATCAGAATAACTTAGGCCTTTTTTTGTTCAGTGTTACACTTACTACAGACAGTACATATATAATGTGTTGTAAAATATTTGAAAATATTGTTTTTATACTCGGAACACACAAATACACGGTAACAAATATATTTTATTTTTTCCACAAAAACAATGTACACAGTGTACATCCCAATCAACACAAAGTTGCACATACAGTGGTCTACATACACAACAGAAGAATTTACTGTATACAGTTACAGTAAAAAAATAAAACTATGCTGCATCCTCTCTTGTGTTTGGGTCTGACCACAGCACCTCATCCACATCACAAGCAGTGGATTCCCTGGCCAAGCAGCGGGGGGGAAATATGGCCTAGCATGGCGAATCCAACCATGAAAAGCATCAACTGCTATATCTCCACGTGCAGTTACGAACCAGAGCAGCCTGGTGAAAACTTACGTCGTCCGAAAATGACAACGTACCTGAGCTGCTCTGGGCCGCCTATCTGATCTGGTGGAATGAGTGTGTTGTGTAGGGTGTCCAGGAATGTGATCAGATGGGCCAAGGGTAGCATGGTGATGGATGACGCCATGGTGGGTAATCGCTGCACACATTGTGATGTTCCCGCCGCACTGGCCAGGGACTAACAATGGCACGCTGGCCGATGATATTCCTAACCCTCTTCCTCGCTCAAACACTCTCTGAAATACACAAGACAATAACAGAAATAGACATGGAGTGGTCACTATTGTGAAGCACAATCATTATGATTACAATACTGAAATCTGTATAATTTATACAGTGTTGAGAGTATGCATCAATTGTGGGATTGTATAGGACTCACTTGCACATAGTTATATCGCAATTCTTTGACTCTTTCTGAATTGTGTTCAAATGGCACCCTGTAGACCGGCTTCATCCTAAGATTATTTCTGCGCAAGACACAGTCCCGTGTTGATAAGCTTACCCTATCAATATTTTGAAATATCTCATTGTTTTCTATTATTTCTCTTTGTATTTGCCGTAATGTTATGGTGTTATTTTCTAGGACCATGTTCATGATTTCAGTTTCCTCTTCAGAAGACGTTCAAACAAATAGTAAAATACTGTAAATACTGTGTAGGAATACAAAGTAGGAATACATTTTCCAAATACTTGAAACATACTTTATTTTTACAGTCCTACAGAACAGTCCACAGGCAATACTGTACTATTGTACTCATTGAGTACTGTATTGATATACAGTTCTGCAATTTTCTAGTGAGAGTAGATTTCTTACCTGTTCTCATTTCAGAAAGTCCGGATGATGGATGCTACAGTGTACCTGCTCAAATTTGGCTGTACTCTTCGCCCAGCTTCCCTTATTGTTAGACCATGGTTGACCACATGGTCAACCAAAGTGGCTCGGATCTCATCAGAGATTACGGTCCTTGGCCTTCCTCGTCCTCGTCCTCGTCCTCCTACTCTCACTCTCACTCTCACTCCTCTGGCTCTTCCTCTGTTTCCAGTGTTGGCATCCATTGCTCCAAAACAGAAGAGCTCACTTGTTGCCTTTTTATGCTAAAGCTCTGATTGCTAATTGTAAAACTGTGTGACAGGTGTTTGCCCATGTGATGAGTCAGTGTGCATAATAGGGCAATCTAACTTTAGAATTTGAATGGCAGTGTGTTCCTTGTGAAAACAACAGCTTTTCTTCATAAAAATTGTGCCAAATGCAGAGAATTGTGTGTAGTGTTTTGAAAAAAAGTGTTTTAGAACTGCAATTTGACTGTAAAGCAGGAATTGTGCTTGTAGTTTAGCAGAATTGGTTCAGTGGGTTGGTCCATGAGTTACATATTGTGGTCATTGTGTCTCAAGTACCAGTATTAGTGTGTAAACAATTGAGAAAAACTGTAAAACTGGTGGCCATAACATAAAAGCTATAGTGCGTAGTTTCTGTCTCCCCCATGAGGAGTTCTAAGTAATGACAACAACACTGTCGACACGTCCACATGATACAAGCCTTCTGTGATCGCACAACCTCCCCTCCCCCTCTTCCACACAGTTGCTACTAGCCAAGAAGGACACAAAAACATCTTCTAAAGTCTCCTGACGCCACAATCTTCTGAACATAGTCATAATGATAAATCTAGAGAGAGTTGTGTGGAGCTGATAGTCTTAATTAGCTTTGTAGCAACTCATTTGGTAATGGCTTGAATGGAACAGACCTTCATTAATATCAAAAAGTTATACACTTAAGCTTCTCCTTATTTAAAGTGCGTTTCCTGTAGAAAAGCTATGTCCGTCTTATTATGCTTCAGATAAGTCAGCACCTTCCCTCTCTTAATAGGGTTCCCACATCCATTGATATTCCAGCTTATGCACTGAACAAAGTAACTAGACATATTTTACGTGTGAATAGTCGTCTGTGCCTGTAAGACTAAGTTTTATATCAATATTAGTTATGTCCCCCATACGCGCTTCTTGTAATTGCCATGTCTCGTTTGCGTCATTTGCTTTTGTATCTGTCATCACCAAACGTAGCTTAACACACATCTTAGCAGTACAAACCATAACATAAGAAACATAAGAAAAAAACAGAGAAAACACCTAACTCAAAAGAAGCCCACAAAACACGTGGGGCCTCTGGCTTTCCTCCAGCCATCTAAAACGACCAGAAAAATAAACGAATAAAAAACCTAGCGTTGGGGTCAGTGGGGTACCGTACACCCAGCCAGGAGAAGCTCGCTCTCCGCCTCTGTTGCTCAGGCAGCACACAATCAAAACTCAAAACTCAAACCCACCTCTTTAAGGCATTGTCCCCTCTTTAATCAGCCTCTTTACTTCTTTATAGTCTATATTATAGTCCAAATCCATCTTCGCAGTGCAACACTCCTCAATCAGACATAGCCTTCCAGCTCATTCACCTGTATTGGAGTTAATCCTGATTAACTTCTCTGCCTCTTTGGCGCTTGTGAAACTTTGATTCTTCCCCTTCCACGTGAATCGCAGGGATGCTGGCTGAGCTAGTGTATATCTCACGTTGAGCCGCTGCAGCGCTCTCTTCGCGGTTGTGAACGTTTTTCTTTTCTCAGCTAGCTCCTGTGTCATATCTGGGAACATGGACAGTCGGGTGCCTTCCCATTCAATCCCGCGCTTTTCTCTGGCCGCTTTCACTACTTTATCCCTAGCAGACTGTCGTAGGAATCTGATCAGCACTGGTCTGGGCGGCTGGCCGTCACTGGGCAAGGGAGCAAGCGAACGATGCGCTCTTTCGATTTCAAATTCACCGTTCACGTCAATTCCGAGCCCCTCGCCCAGCACTCTCTTCACACAGCTCTCCATTGTGCCGTTCGTCCCGGAGGTTTCTCTCAGCCCCACCAGTCGCATGTTGTCTTCTTTAGAAGGAGCAGACAGCAGGTGAACAGTAGATGCCACATAGAAGTGGTGTATATCATGTGACAGCTGGGAACCTGAAGATGAATCTGAGACGCAGCTCAGCATGTTGTCAAGGTTTTCTAGTCATAAATCTGTAATAAACATTGTATTTTACTTAGGCTGTTTGAAGAGTATGATGGTAATTCCCATGTGTACTTATGTCCCATAAGATGTTGCAGTAATTCTGGGGTTGATACCATTTGTTACACAGATTTGGTGCTAACTTAATCATTTTTTACCTCTTGAGAATTGATAAAAATCCCTCCGCAATACCACATTAAGACACCGAGACCTTGAGAAACACCATAGAAAACCCTTGTTGCGATTTAGTATCAAAACCTTTTGGAGATCTCTGCAAGAGTTGACTCTTTTGGCGATTGGCTGTTGAGCACTTCTGTTCCAGCACTGCTCAGAAACCCCCTTATTGTCAAAATACCTCGGAAAGCCATACACCTTCTGAACGCCCTCGGTCTGTAGTCTGTTTCATGAGGCTGTGAGTATCCTCGAGGGCCACAACAGCTCATTGTATACAGTGAGGTCAAGTTTCAAAGATATTGATTCACTACAATGAAATGGCTCCTATGGGGACTAACATCACACATGAACACAACTGGGCTCATTGAATCCCCAGGAGTCTCATATTTCCTGTCAGAACCAATGTATGCTGTTTCAAGACTGCTTAGGGACCACAGTATGCAGAAATATTCAAATACATCATTTAAAAAAAAGAGGCAAAAATAACACATTTGCAGTGGCGGTTCTAGACCATTTCAAATGGAGGGGCCAGGCTGGGGCCAAATGTGATTTTAGGGGTACCAAAGATATTAAGCACAGGTGTTACCACCAACCCTCCATAGGTTTGGTTCTACAAAAGACCAACAATACACATATAACAATAAACACAAGAATACTCATTTAGTGTTAACCTACACTGAATGTATCGCTGCACATTAATAATATCCCCTCTTTGGGGATAAAGGTGGGGTAAAAAAATAAAAATGAAAATATTTGCCACAGTTAGGGGGGCCAGAAGGGGGTCGAGGCGGAGGCAGTGGCCACCATTGCCCCCCTCCCCCGTGCACATTTGCACAGCACAAGGAAAAACAACAGCCCAAACTGCATGGGATTAGCGTACACTGGGCATGTCTGTACAGGGGAGACTTGTTGTACCCATAGAACAATTTAGCCTAACTTTAGAGCCTTATTTGGGTTCCAATGAATGCCTTAGCATTTTAGTTTGATATGACACCAGTATGTTGCGTAGAGCTATAGAAGCCAGCCCACTACAGCCTCTTAGAGACAGTAATGTCGGCCGGGAGCAACACTGACACTCCTGTGAGACTTGTACGAGAGGTCGTATTTAGTATGTCACTTTCTCAAAATGTACAGGCTATAGTAGTAGAGCCAGTGCTTACACCGCACCAAAAATATGACACTATTGTAAACTCCCCTCCCCATTCTGACTGTGAGGATGTGGTAAATAGGTGTTAATACAAGTTCCTTCCAAAGAGGGCGTCATTAGAAGATGGAAAGGAATATTACATATTTTGACACTGGTGGTAAACCCATGCAATTCATTTCTAAATTTAAAAAAATGTAAATGTTTTTTTTTATAATTGTCCAATTCCTGGAGCAGCTGTCACCAACCTGTGGGTCTCATACATTTGCATGACAGCGATCAAACTGTGGGTGTGCAGGCGTGAAGGTTCCATCAACCTCACATGATCATTAGATAAGACTTGGTCTGTTCACACACAAAATGTTCTTGCATCATCTGCTCCAACAATTAACAGATAACATAAAAAAATACACAAACATAAAAAAACATCTGGCACACCTTTCCGTTGCACGCACGCACGCACACGCACACACACACACACACACACACACACACACACACACACACACACACACACACTCCTAACATGTAATAGATGTTATCAGTATTAGTGAAACCTCTGACGATGCTCTTAGATTACCTGAACACCGCCTAAAAGTGAGATTTATTTATTGACTCCTTTTGAATTTTAGAACATCTCAGAAGAGATTTTGCGTGTTTGAGTTTAAACCCTTCAGAGAACCAGTTCGTTTGCCGGCAGGGACACAATAAACTGCTCAGATTCCAACAGTTGTGCTTCCTGAATTGAATCAGTTTTTACCAAACTATTCAAACTTTCAATGATGGTAATGTATTTTTTTTCTGCCTCAGATGTACACATGTACAGCCTGTTTAGCCAGTTCATGTTGTATAATGATGCACTGATTGTTTGACTTGATATTGTAACAAAAATGTGTCAATCAGAGAGGCACGGCTTGAAACATTCTCTGCTCATGTCTCATGTGTTCAGAAGGGAATGCTGTGAAACGGCATTCTCACCACACTGTTGTACAGAGTAGACACATTAGGCACAGCCTTCTGTACACATCACCTCTACCACAGTAACAAATGACATCCGCTCAATGTAATTTAGGATAGGATCAATTCCAAACATTCTACATCTACGTAGATCATTTTACATTCTACATTTAATTTAATAAACTTTCCACAAGAAACTGGATAATCTATCTTCATCACATCTGCACAAACGATGACATAGAAAATGTTAAGTAAGCTATCACTGGAATACATGAAATAATTACTAGTAATCAATCTACATGTTAGTTTCTTCATCATCATTCTTCATCATTCATTACATTGCTCAAAGAAGATCCTGTGTAGTAACATGTTTGTAGGCCTAATTTCTTTGTATGTTTTTCTGAGAGTCAGAGTGTGTTTATTTTAGTCATTAGAAATGTTTTTAAACTGTATTTTATATGCTCTGTACAGCACTTTGATTTGAAAGCGCTTTATAAATAAATGTATTATTATATTAATTATAGATTTGTGATTGAAATACGTAAATACAGCATTTTCCCATTTGAATGTTACGCCTGCAGTCCACCTGTGGCCTAACCACTTCTCATTCTCATAATGAGAAACTATTTTAATTTCAACCGTTTCTAGGTGGAGCATAGAAACATGTTTTATGTCATGATTACCATCCTGCATCGTCTCATTTAAACACCCATAAACCATGTATTCATGCAGCATGTCACTGATATTATATTTTGTATTCCTTGTGATAAATTGATACAAAGCATGGTGACAGAACATATTGTGGTTGAAAGAAAAAATTAAAGCAATACATAGGGGCGGCAGTAGCTCAGTCTGTAGGGAGTTGGGTTGTGAACTGCTCAGCAGTCACAGCCACTTTCTGACATCTCTCGGTTATTGCATCGGCATTACATGTGTATTTCAGGCCTGTGTGTAATAACAACATATTGTAATAGCCCTGTTTTAATAAAGAGTACAACTTATTATTAAAAATCAGCTCAAATATGCTGCCATTGTCTCTTCACCTGACCTCACCTGGTATCTGGGTTAGCTCAGGAATTCTGCCCCACAGCAACACTGTGGAATAACTAATGTAATAAAAGCCACTCTGTACACATCCATCTTTTCTCTTTGACAACCCTTCTGCTGTTATTAAGGACAACGCTCACACACAGGAAGCTCAGCCTGCTGTACTGCTCAGCTGTCAAATCCTGGAACATAGGAAGTAGTTCTAGTTTAGATCAGGTCTTCAACAGGGGGTCCTCAGGGTTACTGCAGGAGAGCCTCCAAATTATTGTTCATTTATTGAACCTATTTACAAAGGCTCAGCCCTTGCCGCAGCGGCCGTGGGTTCAATTCCGACCTGCGGCCCTTTGCTGCATGTCATTGCCCCTCTCGCTCCCTATTTCCTAAATACAGTTGTCCTGTCTAAAGGCCTAAAAAATGCTTTAAAAAAAGTTTACAATGTCTTAACATAATTTCAACATATTATTAGCTATTATAAATCATCCTGTTTGTCTGAACTGGATCCATATCTAAGTACTTCATCAAGTGTTATTGGTAGATCTCCCTTTTTTACAGGGACAGAGGACGGCTTCAATAACTTCATGTCCTATGGTCCTGTGATGAGGGCCAGGAATTTTGGACTGGGATACATGATAACTTATGTCTGACTGCAGGGACCCAGGTTCAATTTAGCCCAAGATTACAGTATTGCTCTGGGAGATGGGTCAATCCTAAGCGGGATGGATAGGCACATAAGAAGCTGGGTCCAGACTAGTTTAATGATAGCCAGACAGATTATTTTAAGAGGATGTGAGATGGCTAGGGTGGCGGCGTTTGAATAAATGTCATAAACGGTTAGCCAGGTTGGATGTCTATACTAGAAAATGGGAAAAGGACCTGAACTTTCTGGAGGGCTCCTAAGACGCTTTGTGCTGGGGAGAGACGAGTAGGATGGGCTGATGGTGTCATTTATACATATGTTTATTTGGTTTATTGTCTATTTTGTTACTATTCTGTGAAATGGTTTTGATTTTCAGCTGAGGTGAAGATACTCAACACTACATGTAGACAGAAAGCCAGCCGGCTCATCCCCACATTCCTCAGCTTGCATGTGGGTAGAGCATTTTCAGTAAACACTCAAGTATGCATTCTGCATTTTTATCAAGTGACACATTCTTTGACTGCTGTGTTAGAGCAACAGCAAGACGTGATGCAACCCGTTTAGTAAACTCAACAAAGTCAACGTGCATCTGAAGACAGTTGCTTTATTTAAAACTATACATTAAGAAATCATTAATATACATGGTATGTTTAAAAGTTTGGCTCCCACACCGAGCGCTCAGCACTGTGTGGAATATTCACAGCCAATCAGAAGCTGCCGATTAATTTCATGTCCGTCTGAGCTGAGCTGGCCGGCACGTTGTCTTTGACGGGAGACATAGGGTCACCTTTCTTACAGGCAGCCATCTTCTGGGGATCTCTGAAACACACAACCGAGGGGGGGAGGGGGTGTTAGAGCTGGTCCATTAGAAACTGATATGTCACTGATTAAAGTTACTGACACCACAGCCACAATGCCAAATTGTTTACATGTCTATGGCCTGAAACTGTTCCTCTTTCCTACCATGACAATGATTTTAAACTATGTGGACAATCTGGTTTCTGCTGGACTCAAAAACCTTCTACTGTGATGAACAAGATACAAATCTGGCTATTGTCCTTGACCCATGACATTTTTCCAAGAGAACACACACACACACACACACACACACACACACACACACACACACACACACACACACACACACACACACACACACACACACACACACACACACACACACACACACACACACACACACACACACACTCTTGTTTGGTCCAGATGCTCTGCAGCTCTCTTCGAGTAGGTCAGAGGTCAAATCTCAAACAATGCAGACTTTGCATTAAAAGTATCATAATTCACAGAATGACACTTATTGACAACAGGAAAACATTCATAAAGACGCCTCCATGTTCATGACAGGTGTTACGTCAGTGTTATGCACACTCCTTTCTAGGGCTGAAACGATTCCTCGAATAATTCGATTACAAAAAATCCTCGATGCAAAATGACTTGCCTGGAAGCTTGGTTAAATCAGTGTTACTAACGTTGTATCGCTGACGGACGGTGTTTCAGCTACTGTCGCTCACCAGACGGCTCCGTCTGCTGCTGGAGACACATGCCAGAGGTAACTAGTGAGGGCTGAGAGGAGAGACCGGCTGGAGGAGACCACAGGAAGGGTCCAAAGGTTGGAGTCAGTTCAGACACATGCCAGAGGTAACTAGTGAGGGCTGAGAGAAGAGACCGGCTGGAGGAGACCACAGGAAGGGTCTAAAGGTTGGAGTCAGTTCAGACACATGCCAGAGGTAACTAGTGAGGGCTGAGAGAAGAGACCGGCTGGAGGAGACCACAGGAAGGGTCCAAAGGTTGGAGTCAGTTCAGACACATGCCAGAGGTAACTAGTGAGGGCTGAGAGAAGAGACCGGCTGGAGGAGACCACAGGAAGGGTCCAAAGGTTGGAGTCAGTTCAGACACATGCCAGAGGTAACTAGTGAGGGCTGAGAGAAGAGACCGGCTGGAGGAGACCACAGGAAGGGTCCAAAGTTTGGAGTCAGTTCAGACACATGCCAGAGGTAACTAGTGAGGGCTGAGAGAAGAGACCGGCTGGAGGAGACCACAGGAAGGGTCCAAAGGTTGGAGTCAGTTCAGACGGAATTAAAAATAAAACTCTGGACAGTGGGTCTACTGCAACATCAAACTAGCTCAGCACAATAATAGCACGACGTCAGAGCTTTAGCATCTCAACAGAAAACATGGAGTCTAACTTCATCATCCGTTCCACGAAGAGGACCGACAAAAGCCAATCACAGAGTCGTATGGACGATGACATCACATCAGACACAACAACTACCAAAATCAGAGACAAGGAAATACGTAGTGGTGACCACGATCTGAGCTGACGCGCTGACTATCCTTCAGAAAAACAGCTGATTGTGTCTCTCTCTCTCTCTCTCTCTCTCTAAACAGCTGATCAACGATCTAATAGCATAAGTGTAACAGAGCTGTGAGACATTATAATCAAATATATAAATGAAAAGAGATTAAGTATAACTAATATTTACATATAGGTCTAGTTTTGGTTGTTTAAGAACATAAAAAAATTAAAAAATGTAAATTAAAAAATATCCGATTAATCGATCGATTAAGTGCTAGATTAATCGATTACAAAAAGAATCGATAGCTGCAGCCCTACTCCTTTCCTTATTTTATTTTTTTTTTTTTTTTTTTTAGAATCATGGAAAGAAAGTGATAAAATAATATTCAAATATTCTATTAATTTACAAAGTAACCGGAGTATTTCTCTTTTACTTTTTGAAGCTGAAGTTCTTCCAGAGGCTGCTGATGGTGGCCTGGGCTCCAGGGTTATTCTCGTTATTGGACAAAGAGGTTTTCCTCGCAGAACCCACAGACTTCCTGCTCAGTCCACTGGCCCTGGCCGGGCCCAATGTTCGCACATTAGCTGCTGGACGCTGGCTGCTGGACTTCAGCTTCGACAGACCTGAAACCTGGACGGACAAAGACCATGTATGGGAGACAAGAATAAAAACAGAAAAGAAAATATACACCATGTTTAATTGCTGAAAAATGTCTTGAACTTCATTATTTTTTAATCGTGAATTGAATAAAAAAAATTCAAGAGAGAGATAAGTAGGGGTGGAACGGTACACAGAAGTCACGGTTCGGTTCAATGGAGGGAAAAGCATAACAAAAATGCAGAAGGCAATTTTTTTTTTATTGTGCATGTCTCAGGCTGTACTACCTAGTGTCATCCAGTGTCTCCCCTGAGCTAGCTGTCTCAGGCTGTACTACCTAGTGTCATCCAGTGTCTCCCCTGAGCTAGCTGTCTCAGGCTGTACCACCTAGTGTCCTCCAGTCTCTCCCCTGAGCTAGCTGTCTCAGGCTGTACCACCTAGTGTCCTCCAGTCTGTCCCCTGATCTAGCTGTCTCAGGCTGTACCACCTAGTGTCATCCAGTCTCTCCCCTGAGCTAGCTGTCTCAGGCTGTACCACCTAGTGTCATCCAGTCTCTCCCCTGAGCTAGCTGTAAACAGTAAGTAGGCTACCCCACATCATCTCCAGACTCCATCTGGAACTTGTAAACAAAATAAGACAATCAGCTAGTAGTGTGATATGGGAGACAAGCGCTGCTCTCATATGTGAATGCACAGAGCAGGGGTGCTAAAAGAGCAGCTTCGGTTACACAGACAGTTAACAGCCGAGCTAACAGCAAACAGCGGAGCTAACAGTGGAGCTAACAGCTAACGGGGGAGCTAACAGCTAACAGCGGAGCAAATAGCGAAGCAAACGGGCCTGAAGGCCATTTGTGGTCTAGGCAAGAAGGGATCCAGCTATGTCCGTGTTTGGTTTGGAAGGGACTAGTTTGCCTCATGTGGCCCATGGTGTGTGGATTCACTGGACCGACTCGACGTGTAGGTAGGCGTGGATGTATTGTAGGAGGAGCTCGGAAGCTTCAGAGCTAAGGGGGGGCTTCTTTAGGTGTCCCTAAAGAAACACGTATAACAGTCGTTCAGCATTACATTAATTCATTTGAACGCAAGTTTTATTTATTTTTATACCGTGTATTCTCCGTGTAAATTCATGTACCGAGACGCCCGTACCGTTTCGGTTCAATGCGAATACATGTACCGTTCCACCCCTAGAGATAAGACAATGAACACCAGTCCCATGTCTGTGTGTTAAATACAGATCTGGAAGCATGCTGTGGCTCGCCTGTCTTAGCATAAAGACTCGGCGCAGGGGGAACAGCTTGCCCGGCTCTGTCCAAAGTTATAAAATACACCTACCAACACCTCTACAGCTTATTAATAAAGACATAGTAACGTGCTTGTGTAATTCATGCACAAACAGAAATGTAAATGTTGCGTGCTTGGCAAACAACAGTCCGGTGCAGAGCTTGTTGTAGCTTCCCGAAATGACCACGCTAAAGTTGCCAGTTTTAAATTTCTGCCTGCACAGGACACCTGGGTAGGTCACCTGGTTAAGCGTGCGCCCCATGTACTTAGGCTCAGTCCTCGCTGCAGCGAGGCCCTTTGGTGCATGTTATCCCCCCTCTCTGCCCCTTCATGTCTTCAACTGTCCTGTGGAATAAAGGCCTAAACGCCTTTTTTTTTTTTAAACGCGGACTGTGATTGCCTCAATACAGCTCTCACAGTTCCCCAATACGTGAAATACCTACGTTTTACATTTAATGTTTAACATGCACGCGCATCCTGACTTTGTTGGATGTCATTTGATACAGACTTCGACCACATATACAGCATTGTTGTTTTTTGGGCTTGTAATTAGTGAGAGAGAAAGGGACAGAAGAGAAAGAGAAGGGGGGGGGGGGAAACTAAAGGAGGTTGTTCCCAAGTAGTTAAGCCTCTATATCGCTCCCCCGCTCTCTGTGACCAGATACGATTTTAATGTGGCTGAATTTACGATTTAGTTGTTCTGAGTTACACTAAATAAAATACGAAGTGGTCAGTCAATCAGTGGGCTTAAAGGCAGTTACACACCGGGCCGATAATCGGCCGTCTGACAGTCTGGCGAGGTCGATGACTTGAGTCTGTTTGGTGTGTTCTGTGCCGTCGTCCGTTGGAGGAGCTGTCGGCCTTCATTTTGGCCGACCCGACATGCTCAGTCCGAGACAGGGCAGTCAGGACTCACCCAGAAACAGCAAGTGGGATGAGCGTGACTAAGCCTCTCAAAATCTGATGAAAATCTTTTAAACTGACCTTTGTTGATCTGAAATGAAGACAGATTCAGAAACTGCACGGCCTATTTCTCTCTTAAAATGTTTTCAGAAACACGTTTCGGTGAACTATTTTAGTACAATATGAGATCGGATTCTGAATGAGTTGCCATTAATGGCCGGTTGAAAAATCCAAAATCCGGAAGCAGCAGCCAGACCCACGTGACGCATTCGTCCAATCAGCTGCCAGTTTTTATTTTTTGGGCGACAATACAGATTAGCTCCGCCTGCTGTTATGGAGAAGTATTATGTCTCGTCGCTTTACTAAGTACTAGGGCTGTCAATAGATTAAAAAAATTAATCTAATTAATTACATACTCTGTGATTAATTAATCTAAATTAATCGCATACATAATTTTTACCCGGTGCCTTAACGGTGCCTTTTTAAGAAAGTCCCCAAAAAAAAAAAAAAAAGTACTAAACAATTGGCAACATTAAAGAACGGCTTGTTTATTGCTAGGCCATATGGTCAAAATGAAATGATTTAATAATAATGTAATAACTATAACAATAACTTATTTCACTAGTAAATTGCTGTTGAATGAGAAAAACATCCACCAGATGGGAAAAGGGCATTTAACAACAACTTTGAATGCACCACGAGCCTGTAGGTTACCAGTTTCATTGAACGCTGTGTTTTTCCGACAACAGCAGCTGCACGTTGTTACATCCCGGTGTTGAATCCTCTACAGTGAAATACAGACAAACTTTACACCGTTTCATTGTAACCATGTTTAATCCAGCTACTAGCTAGCGGTAGGCTAACGTTAGCTGCTGTTGAGTGTAGTCTAGTCTTAACTAGCTGTCTGTTTCAGAGCATCAGAGAGAAGCGCAGACATATCAGTGGCACCGGAATGAGGCGCCGAAATCCGCGTTGCTATTCGGTCTGGTAGATACAGGTTGGGAAGGCACCTGTGTCGTATTAGCACCGGATTTCGGTACCCAACCCTATTCAGGAAGATGTTTATAAGTAAATGTTCCAATCAATGATCCAAGGAGCACATTCTCGTCTCTCTCCTTCATTTTACAGTCCAATGGTGGCTAGAACGGCTCTGGGTCAAAGTTCAATATGGAATGGATTAATCTGCGTTATTTTTTTTTAACGCGTTATTTGTTCTCAGATTAATTAATTGAAATTAACGTGTTATTTTGACAGCCCTACTAAGTATAATATTGGATGTAACTCAGACACACACCCACCTTTGATCTCAGCATGCCAGGTTTCGTGTCTGCTTCTGTTGAGTGTGTGGGACTCTGCTCTAGCTCAGAATCTTTGCTTAAATTCATTTCCTGAGGAAGCACAAGAAAGAGATGCAAGACCACAAAGCCATGCTACCGGAATAGCTTTCTGTACACCCACCCTGCCATGAAACTCTGATGATGATGATGATGATGATGATGATGATGATGATGATGATGATGTGTGAAGGCTGATCTAACAACAGGGGATGTATAAACATTATTAAAGGCAGTGGAGATTTGTATGACCTTACCGATGCAGCATCCTCCTGGTGGGAGGAAGGCTGAGACTGGGAGAAGTAGGCGCTGTCCTGGGAGGGAGGGGAATCTGGGAGGTCATCCTTTTCCTCTGGGTTAGTGCCAGTGGAGGACTGACATATGGGGGACATGTCTTCAGGGGCTCTATGGCTCTTTGTGTCCTTCTTGTACTGAAACTGCTGCAGGGCGACCAGGCCTGAAGTGGACTGAGGCATTCTCGATTGTTCAGTGGGGGTGGAGCTGCCTGACCAGTGAAACAGCCTGAGGCCCTGACTGGCTGCACTGGGAGACGTGGTGCTGGGTGCTGGAGGCGGGCTGGGGGTATCCACAGATGGAATGTCAGGACCATCGCTGTCATTGGTCTGGGTGCTGGGAGAACTATCATGAGTGGGACTGGCAGACTCTTGAGTGCTCAGACTGGATGCTGGACTGGAACTGCTGAAAAACCTACAAGTGAGAACAAACAACTGCATCACTATACTATACAGTGGGATGCAAGATGGGGCCGCTCGAGTGGCACTCTGTTGCAGTAGCTCGTGTAACTTCCTGTGTTTTTTGTTGTGGTTTCTAATCGCCTTGATTTGACTTTATTTTACCTCATATTGTTAACCTCATCACTGACGAAAGATATTGCTGGGTTTAAACATTTTCTACCGCTTCTCCAGGTGTGTTCTTTCACTTTTCGTGCAGGGGAGTCACGGCAACAAGACCGAGGGTATTGTTTAACCAGCTGATTGTGCTCTCCAGACCGACCCTTCCACCCAGAACAAAGCCCCAAATTCCACAGGATCTGAGGATCTTGGGAAATATCCCATTTACTTTGTTTCAAAGAGTGAAATGACAAGATGGATATCAATTTTATGTCTGAGAGTTAAGTAAAGAGCTGTAGTCTGTATGTGGTGTGCTTAGCTTAGCCGCATCTCAGTGCTGCAGGTTTTGGAGTTTGTACAGGCCGATGGTATCAAGCCTGGCAACCTCACTGTGACAACAGGACTTCAGGAGTCATTTCAAGTCAATTTTAATTCTAATGCCCAATATCACAAATTTGCCTCAAGGGGTCTTCTGTACAATCTGTACAGCATACAACCCCCTCTATACTTACACCCTCAAGTCCAATAAGCCAGGGATTTGATAGCAGAGCAGGGTTATGGTCATGGTCCATTAGAGTGTCCATTAAAAAGTGATATAGAGGGGTGGCCTCTAGCTCACCCAGTCATCCCCCCCATCTCTCTCTCTACCCCTTTCATGCCTATTCACTGTCTCTATGTAATAAAAGGGAAAAGCCCCCCAAAAAAAGTGATATAGGATATTCTATATCACTTTTTAATGGACACATAAAAGGCAGAAAGAGATTGTATGCTAGATCAGAGGGCTACTGTGACTCAGTAATGCCAGCATGTTTGCCAGCAGGAGTAGTTTGGAGGGGTGAACTGGCTCTGTGTCAGAGATGGAGACTTGAGTTTAAGACTCTCTCGAGTCGCACTTAAGTCGCACACCCAGTGACTTCAGACTTGATTTGAGACTCGTCCTTAAAAGACTTCAGACTCAAGATGCGGAACATGTGAACAATCTTTATTTTTAGGAAACTTCTTTCCCTCCCTGCATAACCTCTAACCTGTGTAACATGTAATAGTTAAGGTATCTGCTGCGCGTGGCCACACATGAGAGGAAAACAAACATGTTGACACACCAGCAGCTGCTGTGTCACTCATCAGAAGCTTTGGCTTTAAAAACATCAGACAACAAGGCCCAAACTAAATAATTGCTGATGCAAAATATGTGGTATCAAGATAAAAGGATTCTAACACCTGAAAATGTATTATGATAGGTTAGAAAAGATGTTTAGTTCAGCTAACGTTAGCTTGCTTCTTGAGTGTTTGTTTTTTGGGGGGGGATTTACGTAATCATTTACATCCCGCTGACTGCCATTACGTTAATTATTAATGTTGGCTGCAAACCAGTTACAGGTTTATTGTTGATCATATAACTAATATATATTAGTAAAGGTTACGCTGGGTCTGAGAGTCTGGGGCATGGGTTGACTGACACTAGTTCATTGGCTGTCATTAGTTGTAGACAATGCACATTACATGGTTGTGCTCTGTAAGTGAAAAATAGGTTACAGTTATTGCTAATAATTAGCAATATTTTCCTGATACCAATAACAATATGTGGTATGTACTGTATGTTCATGGAACAAGGCAAAATACAGTTATTAACATACAAAGTAAAGCATTCCTGGTGTTTTCTGACATATTGCAATATCCTGTATACACTGATTACATAGCAAACAACAACAAAGCTGAGACTGTTTGATAATAGATTCAGGAGTCATAACATTTGACGTGCTTTAAATTCCTTATATATAGCTATGCAGTGTTGTGAGCAGCCTGGATGGAATGCAGCAAGTGTTACAACGCTCATAACCACCAGAGCTTTGACTGGGACTCCATCTCAAAGACTTGACCTGGAGATTGACCACTAGTATCTAGATGAGTTAATAACAAGAGGATCATTAGATGTGGTTGATGAAGTCACCTGCTGCATGTGGCCTGGCCATCCTCCTCAGCTCCCTGGTTCCTCCTCTGCAGCAGCGTGGCAAAGCGGTTGCGCGGCCGGGGCTGACTGGGTAACGTTGTCTTGTCTGGATGCTGGTCTGACCTAGATCGCTTCTGACTGGAGCACAAGTACTGCTGTAGCACATCTTTGTCTGATACACTACAGTCTATGGGAGGAAAAAGAAAAGTACAGTCTATAAAAAGGTTAAACACTGCTGCTTTTATCATTTTGCTCCAATGCTGATCTCCATTAGTATTTTGCTGTCACGGTGATTCAGTTTCCTTAAAGGATCAACTACAGTACCTAGGGTAGGGAACTTATTTCATAAAAGGAGGAATTGGTTGGGTGAACCCGTAGCGAGCAAAACTTTAACACCAATCCTTTATCAGCACACACTAAAAAGGTAGAAACAGTTTTATCCTTGCAAACTACATTTGAAAGTTTATTTCTCAATTCAAACTATATAATAGATAAATACACAGCACCCGCCCGCCCTTTAAGCTGAATATGCAATCGTATGCAGGCGAATATTCCGCACAAAAGGAAACAAAGACAGAATTAAGCTGTTGCTTAATTGCTTCTGAATCCTTAAGCTAACTTACGTGGCTACTAGCATGCATGAGGTCAGTCAAAATAGCATAATTAATTAGTCTAGACATTTGTTTACTAGCTAGACATTCCAATCCCCATACAATCCCCTACAACAATAAAGGAGAAACATGGACTCAGTTGTGTGTAATGATGACAAGTTAAAGAAGCATAAAAACTCCTCTTAGCAACAAGTCAATGAATTAAAATATCATGATGTGCAGCTGAGCTTAGCAAATGAGCAGCACAATGTGAGGGAGAATAAAAATAAAACGTGAAGAAAAGCAGAGACAATATATCAATAAGGCTTGTCTGAGCTGGCGACAGCTGCAGGTGGATTCCAGAATGATTCTAAAGGAGTTATGTCACACCCTGGTGGTGGTGGTCTGTGTTCAAAGCAGAGTGAGTGAATGCTTGTAGTTGTCCATAGTGAATTACATTTTTAAAATAAGGGCTGAAGCAGACCCAGACCCCAGAGGAGATGAGGAACAAGACAGCAGCAGTGAGTTAGTGGACCCAGAAGAATCAAGTGAAGATGAAACCACTTCCCCTGGACCATCGACCAGTGCTGAAATACTGAGCCAACTATCTCAATCTGTAGCCCCACCGGTTGATCCGGGAGCTCTGGGGCCTGCTGTCACCAAGGAGTCAGTTTAGAAATGAAATGGCACGAAGAGGACCCTTCAAGTTTAGGGGGAATAACGTAGTGTATTTCCAAAAATGTGGAGCACAGATGCTGAAAAAGCATCGAGGGATGTGGTTGGATTCCATGGGCATCTTCAGAAATTGTTTAACTTATTTTAAGCAACCTCTCAAAAATGGACAAGAGTCACATGAACCTCACTGTCAAATCATGGAGTGACACAAGGCTTCAAAGTGTGCACTTGTGGAGGTTTGAAAGAGTGTATCTGATCCTGTTGTCAAAGTAGAGGCCCAGGCCTTCAAGAAGTGATCCTATCATCTTGACCATTGTCAACCAAGTCAATAAGCTTCTTCAGTCAGCTTAAATGCAATTAGATGTCTAATTAAATGTATATGTGTAAATGAAAACAAATGATTGCCTTGACAGAAAATAGTTTAATCAATATATTGTCAAGTCACAAACCCCTTCATATCCTGTACAGATGAGCAACTGGGAATAACTCTAGGAAATCTCTAAATCTAAAGATGTTCAGCCAATCAGATTTCTGTGCTGTAGTGGATCGGGGTAAAATGGGTGTATGTGTGATAAAGATTGCAGCAATGTAAACAACTGCACATTAACAGCTCACCTTCTCGTGGTCTCTTCGCCTGCAGCCCTTTGCAGGGCAGCCTGAGACCGACCATGCTGATGATTCTCTCCTTGCCCCTGGTGGATGGAGGCCTGGCTGGTGAGGCAGTAGACTGGGGCGGGGCAGCAGATGCTAGCTTTGAGCCTCCATTCCAGATACTGGTCCCAGTGGGGGCTGGTGAGGAGTTCCAGCTGCTACTGCGGGCTTTAGAAACCTAAAGAGGACATTTGCAAAGTTGTTCTATATTAAAAAGGTGACACTTAGTTAAAGCAGACCTGCTTATCAAAATAGACTGTGATCTGATACCTGGGCAATGGGTTTGTCTGGGCTGAAGTCATCTATCCTCTCCATGGTGTTGATGTCAAGGTTTCCTAAGGCCATCTGCAAGCCTTTGTCATCTCCTAGATTACTGGATTCAAAATCATCAAGGATGAAATATGACGAACTTGCAATTTTCTATTTCTAAATAAAATACAACCAAGGGTGACACTAAATCATTTCCACTATTTACGAAGGTGGCAACACATCTGCTGTGATTCAGGACAGGAGGATACAGTCCAGCGTAGCTGAGGGTGGCTGGGTCCATGTGCTCTGGGTACGGGTTGAGGGGTACAACCTTCCTCCTGACAGGATCGAACACCAGCTGGTAGAGGAAAGTGTTATTGGCTCTGATGAATCCCTCAATGTACTCTTCAGGGACGACAAGATTCATCTTGAGATACTGGCCCATCTTTCGAATCACCTGAAAGGGCAACAAGAGCTCACAATAAGCCATCTGCCAATGGTCCACTGCTAACAGCTTTTACTAACAATACTTTTTTATGCCATTACTGACGGACAAATACTGACTCACTCTCCAGTGTTTCCCCTATAACTGTACAGACCAGGCGGACCGCCAGGCCAATGGGAACTCCAGCCAGGCCAGAACAAATCTTTTTTTATGCCAAAAATAACACAGAATTGTATTTCCCCTATATCCATTCAGTGTTTCATTGCTGTTCTGCAGCGACGCACCGCTGTGAGGCCATGAATGAGGCAACAGTCTGTGGTTAGTTCACATCTGAGTGTGTTATCTAAAAACTGCTAAAGTCAGTTGAACAGGTGAAGCGCTGATCATTTTGTCTGTAGCTAACAGTTTCAAACAGGCTAGGTAATGAACGACACGCTAACGTGCTAACGGATTCTGTGTTGTGTTTTTAAATGAGCTGGACCAGAGAATATTGGGTTAAAACAGATAGGCCCTCAAAAAAAAACGGCATTGTCATTGATACTGCTGTTGTCGCTGATACTATTGAAAGAAGCCATTGATACTGCGTTAGAGACTCCTCGGCTCTGATTGGTTGGTCTCCTTATGCCATTAGGAGCACCAGGAGGAGGCAGAGGAACGATTTTTTTCACAGATGATCTGATTAATGTAGTACTGTCAGGATATAGTGACAGTTTAAGCAAATATGACCAAAAAAAATAATAAGTGTCCAACTGTAGCTTTAATGTCAGTTACAGAATACCTACTTAAAGACTGCCAACATCATACCAGACCCATTAAAGCTGTATCACGTAATTGGAATAAAGAAAAAGTTGAGTTTAATTGCGTATGAATTCAACCTTGTTATATAGTCTCACTTTAAATCAGTTGGACCCTCTAGGAATGGTGATACCATTTTTCCATGAGCTGATTTTTGAGATGCTGGAGTTTTCCCCCCAGATTTTAGTCAGATGACTTAAACATATTTTCCTCAGACGCAGGTTTGGTGTGCAGCCTGAGCTTAAAAGTGAGGTACCTTAGGAATCACAACTATAAATTGTAGTCACCTTACTAAATGCATAATCCAACTTCACTATGTCACCATATGGACTCACCTTCAGGATATCAGGGTCTTTGGCCAGTCGCAGCAGTTTGCAGGCCTTTCCTAGTCCGATGCCATATAGGGAAGCCAGATAGTCGCATCCAGAGAGGATGCACATGTGGCGAAACTTCTCCTCTGTGAAAACGTTCCCCAGAGAGCGACAGCGGCCCATGTTGCTTTGGTCTATCTCTAGGCCATTGCCCTGCTTGTCCATTTTGAGGATCACCTGCATGGTTGTGAAAGATGATTGATTTAAAAGTTGGTGGCAATGTATGAGCAGTGGAAGTACATGAGGCAATTTCTAAAAGGCTAATTTAGATTTTTGTCAAACATATGGTTTGATGCAAACAGGATTAACACCGAAGAGTTAGATGTTGTTTTTACACTGACTAACGCTTGTTACCTGTAGTTCTAACTGTAGCACACAAACTATTAGGCTCTAGTACCTTTCTCCACCCACGCAAAATTGGATCTGATTTGAATGACAACAGCCTATAACATTACCCTTCTTCATTCGACCATCAGGGCCCTGATCTTCAAATGTAGCTCAACTAATCCAGGCTAACAAACTGATATAAACCTAACTAATCCTGTTTATTGTCATCCATCTAATTTGGTTCTTTGATGTCTAACGTAGGTAACAGTGCTCTCTTATTTTAAAATACAGGCAAAATAGGTGGAGAGTTCAATCATATGATTGCCTGAGTGCACTTTCATCCCTGTTAAAATTTCCATATTACCAGTGAACGTGGTCAGACTAGGGGTAGAGTTGTTGGTGCATGATTGGTGAGGTTAGCCCAATGGACTAGCAAGACACTTTTAAGTGATATTCATAAGCCTGTTATGAAAATGGAACCTTACTTACATTATATGTCTTAAACGCAGCATACAATTTAATAAACAATTTCAGCAAAGTGAGTTCTGCAGTTAAGCATTAAATACACCGTAGTGTTCAAATGACAGTCAGAACTTTGTAGTTGAGTTTGCCTTTTTTGGTCACTACTAAACTAAATTTATTTGGTTTGGGTCTTTTTTGTTTAGAAACTTTAATTCATAGTATTAATTTTTAATTTTTGTTTCATCTTGTATAGGTAGGTTTTCATTATGAACATTTGATGTGATAATTACAGATCATCATGAGTTTACAATAACATGCATGTTCTCATCTAAAATCATCATTATGTCAACACTCTTTCATTAAGATTAAGACATATTTAAATGAGTTTATGTACGTGGTTCACAGTAAAACATCTGGGTCATGGTCCATAGATATATATACACATCTATGGTCATGGTCCAGCTGACTGTCAATAAGCCCGCACTTTGCAGGTTTGGGTTTGAGGATTTGTTGCTGTGACAACAGTTCCAGATTGATTTCACATGTCAAGATTGAAATACAAAAAAAAATAAAAAATCCAGACTCATGTTGACTCGCCAACACTCTGATCTGGATAACCCTTATCCACGTAGGAAGAGTGAGGCCCGGGTTTCCTCTATGTATTTACATATGTGTGCAGCTGGGAATGAATCCCCTGGGTTTACACTTGATACCTTTTTGCAGCCGAATGCCAGCAGGTCAGAGTCTTCTGTGATGACAGCCTGGGCCAAACCAGATTTAGTGAGGTAAGCTAACTGAGCATCAGCTTCATATGGAGCCACAACACAGTCCACTCCTCTCGCCCTTGCAGCCTGGTTTAAAAGACACAGACAACACAAAAATATTTCCTACATCACTTCATCAACATGCAACACTGCTGGATGTTACCACAAAGCAAAACATGTACCTGTGGGGTTCAAATAGAGTATTTTGATAGCCCTTTTAATGTTGCCACGGTTGACATGTAACTTGGAAGAGAAACTGTAGAGGGTTTTCTTGGGTGAACAAGTAGTTCTTCTGCAAATGTATTGTGAGACTTCAAACTCATCAGGCCGTTAACTGAACCTGATGTTTTAAATAATTACTGGATGGAAAATAGTAGGGGTGTGCAAAATAATCAATTTGTATTGCGATTCAAGCTCTACCGTATTATTATTGTGGTTATTATTATTATTTACCATTCCCATAGAACCACTGCGTCGAATTCACACTGATGCCTGGGCACTCTTGTTATCAAAAGAAGAACGAGTGCAGCAGAAGTAGTTTAGTCGGTGCAAACAATGACAAACCTCACAGACTCATGCTATATGCAGGCTTTGCAAAGCAAAAGTCAAGTATTTTGGAAACACCACAAACTTGAGAACTCCCATGGTACGCCATCTCCCAGAGATTAACATTAAAGACGTGGACCAACAACAACCTAAAGTACCTAACATGCCAGTCAACAAACGCACTGATTCAATGCTCTAAACTCCCACCCAACTCTGAACGAAAAGCTTTTTTTATTGAAGTTTTATTTTATACTTGGTTTAAATGTATTTGAAAGCTGGCCAAAGCTTGGCACTTTGCAGTTTTTAGTTGCAAAAGTATTTATTTTGTATGAAGACATAAAATAATATCAAACTACATTTAATTTGTTGTGTTTCTTTTCTTTTAAATTGTATGTCTACTGCAATCACATGGGAAAAGTAACTACATTTACATACTGTGAATCGTTTTTAATGTGACATTTTTTATTTTTTAATCGTTTTTGAATCGAATCGTGACATTTTCTGAATCGTGCACCCATAGAAAATAGTGTCAGATTTTCATTCTGGTTAACTACTTACGTGATGGTGAAGGTCCTGTCCAGTTCTTGAGCTACACCTTCAAACTTGTCCATTTCCTTGCTTTGTCTCCCCTTCCCCTTAATTTTAGATATTCATGCCATGAAGCCAGTGGCATTCAGAACAATAATTTCAATGAAGGCATAATTTAACGTTAACCAATACCATGGCGTTGCGCTGCCCAGCGTAGCGCTACCCTCTTTTCGTCACCCTTCTATAATTCCATCACAGTTAGTTTTGTGGGCATTTTAAGACAAGACTCAGTTTGTTAAGTTAAAAGCCCCCTGTGCTGTTGCTCTGTTTTCAATAATGCAGCTAAAAAAAGCTTCAGCTGTCCTATGAAATAAAGCCCAAAAAAGTATCGTAAAAGAAAAAGTGCAGTCATTCAACTGACAAAATGTGAGTACACTGTACCTTAATAAGGTTATGAGCCATGGCTGGGGTGATGTTTACACAGCGTGTAAAACAGTCTCTGGCCTCCAACAGTTTGCCTTCACGTAGTAGCTGTCTTCCTTTCTGAAAATTGACTTCTCTGCGCCTGAAAGGTACATGAATGAAACCAAATTAATAATTGAAAACTTTGCACTGGGAGAATTTCTATTGGCAGTTAGAACAAAATCTAAGTCAGATTTGAGACCTAGAACTAGAGAAAGATGATTTGTCCTAAAACTGAAGATTATGCTTCTGGACATTGATATAAATCTACAACAGACAACTACCTGGAGGTAATGATTGTGTGGCACCACTAAGCAAAGAGATAGTGACAGCTAAGGATAACAATAAGATGTTGAGGTATTTGTTTGTGGAGGGGTTGTTTGGTCTCACTTTTTGACAGGTCTGTACCTTCACACTACAATGTTGCTTTGTTACCGTTTTTGGAATGCAGTCCTTTAAATAAACCAAGCTTTGTCTGAGCATGTTTGTAGCCAGGTATGAAAACACTGGGTTGTTGCGTTTGGCACAGGCCATGAGTTCTTTTCATAACTCTGATGATAATGTGATAATGTAGTTCCATTCTCCGTTATGGTCGCACATCTTTCTTCTTTTAGGATTATCTGTGTTTGTTTGAGCGATAGTGCATTTCCAATCTGTTCCGTTATATCTCCTTTCCCAACTTTGGTCTCAGTATTTGTGTAGTGTCAATGAAACAGACCATTTGTGTGAGGTCCTGTTGTGTTCTTAAAACCCCCCAACAAATCACAAGTAGACTTTATATTTCACAGTTACTGTTTTCCATCAGATCGTTTATAGATGACGACATTTCCGACCCCACTTGAAGACAGCTTCATTTCACAGGAGAGAGAGAAAGAAAAGAGAGGAGCGAGACACAGCGAGTGCTTTGTTGTTGCAGGAAGCATTCAGCTATTACACAAACTCCCGGGCAGTTCAGCTCTTGTGTTTGGTGTTTTAAAACTTTCTTGTGGCAGCGATAGAGCCAGTGATGTTTCCTGTTTCCTGTATGGGACTCTCACACCGCCTTAAAACACACTGATAAGTCTGATCTCCGATTACATGATTGGCTACTGCAGCATGATGTGGGGTTGCTTTCTCCAAAAGTTGAGTTGGTCTCAACTTAACACCCCTAATCACACTTGCTCCATTCAACATGAAGGGAAAGAACTGCGTTTTTGGCAGACTGTCGGACGGCCAACGGGGATAGTCTGAAAGCAGCCTAATGCTGTTGCTTGGTTTTTTGGCTGTAGAACCATGGAGCAGTTTCTCCTGGGTAGACACTATTAAGGTTATGGTAAAACAACTTCTGCTATTTTCTAGAGAACTAAAGCCATTCAGATACAACAAAAACATCAACTATTTAATAATCAGTCCAGCGAGTTCATTAAACCTAGGGATTTGTTTGAGATGTACCAACTAATGAGATTTATTTCATTTGCTGGTCTTAGAAGCCAGTTTCCAAGCAACGTCATTGGGGAGACGCGCGTGCACACAAGAGATAGAAAAGAAACCTGACGGACAGCTTATAGCATGAGTTGTTTTTGTGCCTTAAACTGCATTAAAAGGTGCAGTAGGTTAGACTTCTAAAACTACCTTTCTGTCATATCTGCTGAAACTGACCCTATGTTCCAGTAGAACTACATGAAGCAGGTCATTAAAAAATAAATCCAGCTCCTCTGGCTCCACCTACAGCCTGGAGTGAGATTTGCAAAAATCCACCACTCCCTGTTCAGATGCACCAATCAGGGTCAGGGGGGGTGTCTAACTGCATGTCAATAACTGCTCATGCACACACATTCATTCTCCCTTGTGGGGGGGAGAGGCTTAGGAGACCATTTTGGGCTTTAGCAGAAAGGGGGGAGGGACTGAGAAGTTGTCGATGTTCACATTTTTTGGCTAAGTCCTGGATCTTCACAATCCTACCTACAGCACCTTTAATTGTGAAAATAATGGGTAATTTCCTTATGTCAAAAAGATAATTGGATAATGGATAATTAGCTGTTAGCTAGTTAGCTGTTAGCTCCAGATATCTGCTCAAGCCTTGGATTTAATATGGTGCAAAGTACAGGAAGGTGGTGGATAGTTTTGCACAGAACAGAACAAACAAACAAAGGCCTGTTTTAAGGTAAGACATCGCACCTTTTATTGTGTGTTGGTTAAAAAAAATTGCACAATCCACCAGCCAAATGCTGGTAAAATATGCAAGCGGCTGGTACATTGCTTCACTTACCAGCCAAAAAACAATGGGAATTGATTGAGTGGCTAGTAAAATTCAAACATTCACTAGCCATTTGGCCGGCCCCCCTACCATGTGTGGGAACATTTGCTCTGTGATCAATGCTATGACGTGCAGTTTGACGTGCGTTTACAGCTCCAGACTCAGTGACAGCTGATCCATGTGCAGACTAGTATGCCGTGCAGGTATGTGTAGTGCATCAAAACCCTCATGCAAAAAAAAAAAAAAAGGGATATACTCACTCTCTGCGAGCCTTTTCCACTTCTCGTTTTGAAGGCAAATTGCGTCCATCAAACACCAGTATTGGTTTGATGCTGAAGCTCAACAACATCTCCACGAATTTCATGCAGTACCACACATACCTAGGATTGGATCGATTAAAATGAAAACATCAGATCTGGACATTCAACCTTTATTACAAGATTACTGTTAGAGCCATTCATACAATAGAACAAAAGTAAAAGTACCTTTAAATAATTTCTATTTTGCTGTATTTGATTTGCTCAGGATAAGCAGTTCCATAGTTTAATTGCAGTATGCTTAGATTAGATTGCCCTCAGTTGATTGGTTAAAAAGGTAGAACATGCTGCCTGTGCTTGTTAGATAATGTAGTTGAAGTCGCAGCCTTTGACCTCCCAGTCTCATGCTTGTATAGTATGTTTAACATACAGTATATTGTTACCAGTAAAAAGTTGAAACGAAGAACATGGGCTGCGGAGTGTTATTGAAGCACGCATGCTTGGAGCCGATAGCTTAACTGGGCATTTTAAAGAAATAGACAGAGCCTCACTAACAACTAGGCTACAACAGAAATATTAAAATACCTTTGAACACATTTATTTTTTAATTCAGCTAGAATAATAAAATGCTTACTGATCAGTTGGTTCTCCTTTAGCGAGCTTCTCAGCACATGAAAATGCTCCTTTATGCAGCCAACAGTACGTGTCCACAGCCACGGTCTGGCCTTTGTATTTTTTCACGTGGATGGGCTCTGCAGCATCTTTGATGAACTGCAGCAGTCCAGAAATTCCCATTTTCAGCTGCTGATTTAAGCCACGCTAATTCGGAAAAAGTAAAAGAATCAGGAAAATACTGATGAAAACAAATGCTCACACTTTCGGCGAGGAAAGGTCAAACCACAACACAAAACAGGGGCAACCAGGCGCGGCACTTTCACACATGCTAAGAATGTTGACATTTTAGATTTGTCCCTTTTTTATGCTTGGAATCTAGGCCCTTGCATGACTGAGCCTTTGTTATGTAGCTCCTCTACTGTGGGACAAAGGCTTTCTGTTTGAGGGCAATGTATGCCTTTACTAGTGCAATTATTAGTGAGAGGTGACCGGTGATGTCCTCATCTGAACAGACTTGTCATTTAGGGCTGGGCGATAAATCAATGTGATAATTTATCGTCTTTCAATGGAATCATATCGTGATGAAATCATATGTCGAGATATTGTGTAATAATTTAAATTGATAATAACAAGTGTATACTAACTCAATTTTCTCAGATAGATAATCTGTTGTCAAACATTTTGAGGGAATATCATTTGAAGAATTGCAGATTTGTTTTAACGTCACACTATTTTTGTGCATGCATGTCAACACAGTCCGTATATATAGTTGGTAAAAAGTATTTGTTCTCTATAATTTCACATGAAACTGTTGAACATGTGGCTATTTCATATAGACTGTTCATTGAATTACCCTAAAATATGCTATATCACGATGTATATTGTTATCAATTTATATCGGGATAGAAGATTTTGGCCATATCGCCCAGCCCTGCGGTCATTCAAACAACTTGTGCTTGCCCTGAAGAAGGCTGTAATTGCTCAAATGCGGCATATTTTAAAGATTTAGCCAAGAAGATATTAAAGGCTTTACACTCGATGGTATCAGTTTCCTTCAGCCTTTTTAACTCTGAATTGTAGTTTAAAACGTTTAACTTAATGAAATGTTGGGTTTCATTTGGGCTAGAGTCTATAAAAACAGATAATGGGTAGATGAATGCATGGAAATACATTATTATGGAATAATATGCAACTATATACAATATATAAATATCTTCTGGTGCTGCTATTTTACTTAAGCAATGCTTGTAAACAGAATTAGGCTACATTTAAAAAAGCTCCGTAGATTTCTGTATCTATTCCTCATTTGCATATGTGAATATATCTGTTTTATTATGTCAGTCAAAATGAGTTGAAGCTGGTGATAGATGTTCTTGTGCACGCTCTTCCTCTCTGACACGTGCGCCCCTAGAGGTGCACACACGTTACTGTATGACCAACACATTCCATGTCAAATATCAGGTTTTACAAAATAACTACTAAATCTTCGTTTCTGCTTAATGCTAGTGACTGCCTAAGGCTAATGTTGCTGTATCATTAAGAATGAAGCTCTCAAATTGAGATGGAATCATGTCATAACGTTACACGATTAGAAATCTCAGACGCTTGCTAACGTTATACCGTTAAAGTTACTTATCGTGGAACAGAAATAACGCTATTACGCTTAACATATTGCACCACTTAAGACTAGCCACGCTTTAATGTGGAGTGCATGCAACAATTCCTATTTTTAGGTTTGCGCTAGTAACGTAACGTTAACGTAGCTAGTTGTCGGTTATTCGTGCACCAACACACAAGAGAGGGCTAAAGATAGCTAGCTAACGTTAACAACAAATACAGTTTCAAATTGAGATTTCAGGTAACGTTAACTGTAGCTAAACCTGTTTGGGTCAAATATGTGCGTCGAATATAGCACATAATAATATAATACGTATAACAATATAGTTACCTAGCTACATATTTGTTAAACAATATATATATATATATAAACAAGTCAAAATTAAATCGGAAGTTTGTAACTAACGTTAGTCATCTCAACGGATTGCTAGCTAGCTAATGTCGTATCGAGTGTTAAACAGGTGACATCGTTTCTTTTGACTGCAATGCACAAGTTAACGTTAACGCTCTTACAAACATCGTTATAGCTAACGTTAATAATTAAAACCTATGTTAGTAGCTATCTGTTATCTTAATAAGTAACGTCAACTTAACTGAACAAAATGGACAGTTTCTATGCCTAACGTTACATTAACGCTAGCTAACTAACTAACTAACATACTGACCTGGACAACATGCAAAAGCAATATTATGTCATAATTCAATTAATGCCGAGTTCAAACTTACTTTTTTCCTGTTACTTTTATCCACCAGAAGCTACAATCAGGACTGGAGCGAGTTTAATTTTAGCGGCAAAATAAGGTATTCAGTACGAGCTGCTGCTATTGGCCAGATGGACCGAGAGGGAGGGATTAACGCGTCCGCCTCCTTCTTCTTCTTCTTCTTCGTTGAATGATTTTGTGCATTACCGCCACCACCTGGTATGGAGTGTAGATCAGAATATCTAGTATTTACAATATCCCAAATACACTCATAATACATCAATAATAAATAACTTAACTCATATCTTCTTAATCATATTACATTGTCTAAGATACGTAAACGGTACTCAATAACACTCATTTATTTTCTCTCTTCCCACCATCAGCTACTTTTAGCACTTTATTGTTAGGTGAGCCTTCTTTGGCTATTTCTGCTTCTCTTATGAGATCTTATGAGATCTTATGAGATCTTCTATGACCGTTGATGACACAACCTTTGAGAGCTGCTGCTGAATCTGAGCAAAGGACTGTTTTGGTGGCTGTAGCCAAACATGATTGCAATGATTTGTGCTGAAAATATTGACACTTTATTTTTTTGTGAACAAGTTTTTATTATTTTAAATGTAAACACGTACAGCATTCAGACAACAGTACAGGCAAATTGCAATCAAAAAGAAGAAGAAGAAGAAGAAGAAGAAGAAGAAAAAAGATCTAGAGGCAAAGTGATCCGAGCAAGGAAGCAGGAAGTAGAAGAGTAGGAAGTAGGCAAGTGCCAGTGCCCCCCCTCCCCCCACACACACTTTACGCCCCTAGCTCGATCTGCCGTTGTGGCTGGTGTGATCTTATCCCAAGATGCTCTCTTCCTTTTTCCTATTTTAGACATAACGTTTGGTCCACTGTATCTCTACCTCTTCTGAATCCACTCTAATATTTGGATACATGTCCTTTCATTTCTATATAATATGGCAAATATATCAGTCATTTTCCCCATAAATGTACAGACATGGGATGTTAAAGCAATGCTTACAGATTGGTACTACTTTTTCCCCTCACTGTACAGTGGAAGTAAGCTGTCTTTAGATGACTCACTAAGATTATTTATCATCTTTACAAATTTGGTTTGTTTTTCCAAGAACATGATTCAGTCTTGCCTTTGTGGAAGATATATTTAATAATGTTTCTTCATTTTGCAATAATCTTTCATCTCAGCTATTAAAGCTCTTCTACCCTTTTCCTGTCTCACATACATTAGGCCTACCTATGAACGTTAACACATGTTGGTGCAAGCAGCTCAGCTTCCTCTTCTGGACTGTAAGAAGAAGAAGGTATACTTTAATAAGGTGAGTTTTAAAAGAAGATTATACCATGATGGACAACAAAAAAATGTATCTCAAAATAAAGCCTGTGTTAGTGTGTCCAAATCATGGACTTTATATATACATTATAGGTATGTACATAGTCTATAGTCAAAACTCAATTTCTGGGTCAAATGCAAGGAAACAATTAAAATGCAAAGGTGGTTTTGGAGTAAATTAGGCTGTGTAGACTAATTGATACACTATGGGGGATAATTAGAATAAAAAATGGGATTAAAAGTGACTATGGATATCCAATCTTAGTTAATGGTGACAGTCCAGAAGAGGAAGCTGAGCTGCTTGCACCAACATGTGTTAACGTTCATAGGTAGGCCTAATGTATGTGAGACAGGAAAAGGGTAGAAGAGCTTTAATAGCTGAGATGAAAGATTATTGCAAAATGAAGAAACATTATTAAATATATCTTCCACAAAGGCAAGACTGAATCATGCACTTTGATGAAATGAATGTCTCACAGCACCTGAAGTGCTTCACAGAATAATTCAACTGATCTACTAATGTCTGAGTCCCAATCAGCTGTGTTCAACACCATCTATCTAATCTCGTATTAAATTGCTCGCAATAAAAAAATACTTAATTACTTTTAATTAATACAATTAATTAGTTGTGAAAATTAGATTTAGACTTATTAGACAAAATTTCATTTTTACATGAATAAATATCCTATACCACAGTTGAGCTGTATCAAAGATTCTCCGTTAAACCGTCCCTGGCTGTATTTTTTTAGTAAGAAAATCCTATATCCCAGCTTTATGTCATGACCTGAATGCATCATTAGACGTGTCTCATTTCCCAGCTTCCTCTGCACTTCCGGCTTTCCACCGCAGCAGAAGTGAACGAAAACAAGATGCGATAGTTTAACTTGGCCGATGAGCTGTGATCAATGACAGCGTTATTGACGCTTCTTGGCATATTCCACTGACTGCTTATTATTTCAATGTTAAATCTGTGCACCTGAGGCGCGTGGCAGTAATATAATATTCACCATGCAGTTCTCTCCCACCAACGTAGATTTCACGTTCGTCTCTTCGGCAGAGGCTGAAGGTAGGCTAACTGCTGTCAGATAGGCTACTGCTACTGCTACGGCCATCAGAGCTCCGCAGCTAGCAGGCCGCAACACGGCCACTCACCTACTAGCTTACGTGCTTTGTTTTAGTTGTCTTAACGTAGCGCAACCAGCCAGATACAAATGCATTCATTGTGAACAGAGTAGCTACTTAACGTGACGTGTGGCCCGACTCCGTGCTATTCGAAGTAGCAACCTAACTCTAACCATTTACATGTAGAAGCTATCGCTTAGCTTTGCTAACTAATTTCAGTACTGATACGTGTCGTTCATGAACGTAGCTAACAAACACTCTTTATTTGATATTGCTTATTGTCCAGATTACGAGGCCATTCATATAATTCAAATTAAAATCATTAGCTCTATGACGAAGCACAATAGTTACATTATTGTTTACGCTGGTTACCACAACCTTTCCACCACAGGCAGTAGAAAAGACTAGGCTACAATTAAAATGGCACATTATATACAATAACTAAAGCAGACTAAATTAAACGTCAAATCGAATACTATGTGCTACGATTTGAGACTAAAGATAGGAAATATTTACTCTTAATATGGACTGAATATAGATGTGCAGTGATAGTAATATACTGTGAGATAATGTACATCAGTGCAAATCAAGTACACAAATACTAAAAGCTGAATATCAAACAGAAGTAACTGTGCATTGGACATAATCATAATATATGAATTATGTACACTGTGCACATATGTAGATGGATATGTGAGGTAAGGAGTCCCGACCAATGAAATGAAGGTTTTACCTTTGTCTGCCAGGATTGTGCAGTGTTTAGTTATTATTAAACAGATGAATTCCTGGATTTGTTGATCCTTCATTTAGTGTATAGGCGAAATACTGAAAACTACCCACCAATAGTACCTTTTAACCAAAAGGTTTTCCCCAGTGTTTTCCTAGGTTGCCACCCCCCCCCCCCCCCACACACACACACACACACACCAAACTACAGATACCGTAATTCAGAATTTTTGCAATTCTGTACATGATTCTGTTTTCACAGAAACTATTGGGCTCTACATCAATGCTGCCCTCAGTCTGTGACTGGCCCCAGCCGGGCCCTCCAAAAAAAAAGGGACTTACCTCCGGGCTAAACAACTTTTCTGGGGGAAACCCTGAACATTAATACTGTGTCTGTAGTATTTGTTGTCATACATTCTGGTACTGTGTATTTCCTGTGCCACACCAGTCTATGATCAAACACTTAACTGCGCAAACTACCGTGTTTTCCACAGAGCTCAGCGGCTCCATCAGTGCCCCGGATATTAAGCTGAACATGGGCGGTGAGGGCGGTAAAGATCCATATGCCACCACCTTCCTGAGGCAGCGAGGCTATGGCTGGCTGCTGGAGGTGGACGAGGATGACACTGAAGAGAGCAAGCCTCTTCTGTAAGTACATCTTGGATCACTTTTAAACTTATGCCTTGATAATAGCATATTTATCTTTTTGTCAAAAAAGGCACGTCTTTTGTCAAATGTGTTCTTAGCCAGTGGGCAGTGTTTGGTGAATCTGGCTGTATCCACTCACACAATTCTTTAGTGGCAGCTACAGAATTTCTACACAGAAACAGGAACAACCTCAGCACATTGGCATTGATCATGCATCTCTAAGGTACCTTTGCAGTGCATATTTCACTTTATGCCACATCCTAATCAGCAGCTGTACAATATATCGTTTTTTAAAATTGTATTATTATTTATATCACAATTTAAACTGGCGCATTAAACACATCGCGAAAGGCTGCGACATATTGCGAAAGACACTTTTGTGGAAAACTGCACTTTAAAATGTAACTGTCATTTTTTCATGTCATGTCTTTTGTAGTCAATTCAGTGTTCAATTTGTTCAATAAAATAATGTTGTAAATTATTTTCTTTTGATTTGTTTTAAATTCAAAAGCAATTTGTTGTATTTTAGCAGAATACTGAAAGTAAAAGAAATACGGAACTGAGTACACTTCGATATTTATTTATCGCAAGTAATATTGTTATCACGAACTTCAACAACGTTATGGCATATTTTGCTGATATCGTGCCGCCCTATGGCAGAGCCAGATCTGATGTCAATAAAAAGACCAACATCAGCCCCGTTAGTGTACGCCTACTTGTTTCTGTTTTATATTTGACTTTTGTAATCTTTTGATTGAATCTATGGTCTTCCTGTCATATTGTTGTCGTGTCTGTGTGAGAAGGGAGGAGCTGGACATCGACCTGAAGGACATCTATTACAAGATTCGCTGTGTGCTGATGCCCATGCCGTCCCTGGGTTATAACCGGCAGGTGGTCCGAGACAACCCGGACTTCTGGGGCCCTCTAGCTGTGGTGCTTCTCTTCTCCATGATCTCCATCTATGGACAGTTCAGGGTGAGCAGGATACCTGGGGCACGTTGAATCTCTAAACGGTGTGCACTGTTTTGCTACGGTTTCCTGGTTGAACGACATGTTTCCTCGGGAAGGGTGTGACACGGTGTGAAACTGGCTTTGAGTTGTGTTTTCTCTGGTTTGGTGGGTGTGTCTCTGGTTTATTGGCTGTGTCCCAGGTGACAACCAATCAGCAGAGACGTGTCTGTAAACTTGTGGTAATAAAAAGGCAGAGCGCTCACAACAGGCTGTTCAACACAACCCTGTTTCACTTTTTAGAAAGTGTTGCTGCTTTTTGTCGGGGCTGAACGTGCCCCTGTTTCCACTGCAGGAACTTAACCACCCATAACCACGCCCCCAGGAAGTGCGCCAGGCTTTGAAGCAAAGTGAACATAGTGGCTAAACAGTGGAACTACAAATTTCGGCCCATCACATGATGCCTTCTGGCCCAAAAATACGTTTTTGACTTTTTTGACTCTGTTCCCACGATTTCACAATGGACTCGGAGTGTGTTGGAACTTCTCCCATTAGAAGCTATTAGCTTCTGGCTCAGAGACATGCCTTTTCGCTTTTTCGAAATCTGGGACCCCTTATATTGGGGAGGATGGTGCATGGACCCTTCAGAGTGGCCTCTATGGTATAGCATGGTCTGAGATCTCAAAGTACATTTCCAATAGGGCTGAAACGATTCCTCGAATAATTCGATTACAAAAAATCCTCGATGCAAAATGACTTGCCTGGAAGCTTGGTTAAATCAGTGTTACTAACGTTGTATCGCTGACGGACGGTGTTTCAGCTACTGTCGCTCACCAGACGGCTCCGTCTGCTGCTGGAGACACATGCCAGAGGTAACTAGTGAGGGCTGAGAGAAGAGACCGGCTGGAGGAGACCACAGGAAGGGTCTAAAGGTTGGAGTCAGTTCAGACACATGCCAGAGGTAACTAGTGAGGGCTGAGAGAAGAGACCGGCTGGAGGAGACCACAGGAAGGGTCCAAAGGTTGGAGTCAGTTCAGACACATGCCAGAGGTAACTAGTGAGGGCTGAGAGAAGAGACCGGCTGGAGGAGACCACAGGAAGGGTCCAAAGGTTGGAGTCAGTTCAGACACATGCCAGAGGTAACTAGTGAGGGCTGAGAGAAGAGACCGGCTGGAGGAGACCACAGGAAGGGTCCAAAGTTTGGAGTCAGTTCAGACGGAATTAAAAATAAAACTCTGGACAGTGGGTCTACTGCAACATCAAACTAGCTCAGCACAATAATAGCACGACGTCAGAGCTTTAGCATCTCAACAGAAAACATGGAGTCTAACTTCATCATCCGTTCCACGAAGAGGACCGACAAAAGCCAATCACAGAGTCGTATGGACGATGACATCACATCAGACACAACAACTACCAAAATCAGAGACAAGGAAATACGTAGTGGTGACCACGATCTGAGCTGACGCGCTGACTATCCTTCAGAAAAACAGCTGATTGTTGCTCTCTCTCTCTCTCTCTCTCTCTCTCTCTCTCTCTCTCTGTCTCTCTCTCTCTCTCTCTCTCTCTCTCTCTCTGTCTCTCTCTCTCTCTGTCTCTCTCTCTCTCTCTCTCTCTCTCTCTGTCTCTCTCTCTCTCTCTCTAACTCTCTCTCTAACTCTCTCTCTCTCTCTCTCTGTCTCTCTCTCTCTCTAACTCTCTCTGTCTCTCTCTCTCTCTCTCTCTCTCCACGGAGAAACAGCTGATCAACGGTCTAATAGCATAAGTGTAACAGAGCTGTGAGACATTATAATCAAATATATAAATGAAAATAGGTTGAGTATAACTAATATTTACATATAGGTCTAGTTTTGGTTGTTTAAAAACGCAAAAAAATAAATAAATAAAAAAAATATCCAATTAATCGATCGGTAAAGTGCTAGATTAATCGATTACAAAAAGAATTGATAGCTGCAGCCCTAATTTCCAAGTGACATACAATAGCTTAAGTAACCCAATTTGACTGATTACGTTGAGTATGCCTCAAATGTGCAAACCTTTTGTGTCTTTGTTTAGTTGTTTTATTCTTTTTGTTGTTGTCTTGGTTGTTTATTTTAAGGGGTTGCGGGTGGGCTAAAAGGAGGGCTTTATTCTTTACTCAGTGGCTGTATTCCTTTGTTATATGTGCCCCAAGGAAATTTAATAAAGATATGTTAAAATAAATAAATAAATGGTAATGTACCCACTGCAGTACTCTAAAGTACCCCTAGGGGTACGCGTACCCCCATTTGAGAAACACAGCTGTAAAGTAATAGTCAATCACACACAACTGAATTTTAACATACATAGTTGGTCTACTAAAACTAAGTATCAAAATAAATTATACCCGTGGGATCGGCATCGCATTCAAGATATCCATATTAGAATCTGTGTGGAGAATGTTCAAATGATACGCAGCCCTAAATATGTTAGGCTTGTTAAGTTCCTGCAGTGGAAAAGTGTGATGGTGTCTCAGGCCTTTACATCACTCAGTCTGGAATACAATTCAGCAGAAACCAATAAATGCTCACATGTTTATGCACTTAAATTTAGAAATCAGCAGCTTCAAGACACTGGAATTCATTTCAAGACCTATTTGTGGAGCTGTTCTATAGTACATATGGTTGATTTTGTGTATGATATGGATGTCACTGAATTGTAACTTCTCGGTTTTCGGTGTTGACGCTAAGCTGCTTTTACTTTGCAGGTTGTGTCTTGGATCATCACCATCTGGATCTTTGGATCAACAACCATCTTCCTGCTGGCTCGTGTTCTTGGTGGCGAGGTAAGCTCAGCTGACTGTGGCCAGTCCGAGTCCTGTCAGAAATGACTGGAACCTGTTCTCATGGAGTCCCGTTGTTGTTTTGGGCAGGTTTCCTTCGGCCAGGTTCTTGGAGTGATCGGATATTCTCTTCTTCCTCTCATCGTTATAGCCCCTCTGCTCTTAGTGATCGGAGGCTTTGAGGTGGTTTCTACACTAATCAAAGTGAGTCAAAGACCAAACATGAACAACCAGTCTTTTATTTTTCATGTTGTGTGAGAATTCAACTTTAAATGGATAGATGTGTGTGATAACAGTCGCTAGGATGGAGGATGAAGTCCCACTGTGAAGGCATTGTAGTCAACAATGAAAACACGTCTTGTACCTTGTTTCCTGTGTAAAATCCTCCACACCTGCAGCATCATGATCATAGACTGTAACAGTAACGGAGCAGCACTGTGACGTCTCCCATTAGTGGATTGTCGACTACCATTTCACTTTGCTGAACCGGAAGCTCCGCCCATTACTGTTTGTGAACTGTCATCTTTTTCTTAAAGGAGCCCTATGTAATACCCAACATCAAAACAATGTTAACGTTAGCTAGATGCTATGTTGACAGAGCTCTGTACCCAGCTGACAGCCACCTTTTATTGGCTAAACGTTCCTGCAACAGCCACTAAAAAGACGGTGACTTTGCAGCTGTCTGTACCCAGGTCACAGTCACAGTTTGCCGGCCGCTGAACGGGGGGGGGGGGAGATTTTTGGTTTTACTACTTTCCAGACCCCTTTAACAATAGAAATGAAACAAACATATACCTTTTCTTCCATAAAGATTATAACTTTGTCTAAGTTATGTGCAGATGAATAAAACTGTTGTTTAAGATCTACAATATAATTAATATATCATAATGTAACATTATGAATAATGCATATAACCTCTGCCGTACCGACAGGTAAACAGTTACTCAGCCTATAGGACTTTTATTGTGAAAGGTAACAACAAAGAAAAAAGAATATTTATATAAAATATTTATCTGTGGGAAATAAACCGTGGGGCGCACAATATACAGTAGCTATATACAGAGAGTGACTGTTTGTGTTAGGTCCATTTTTCATTCATTTGACACCCTCATGTGTAACAGAAGTTATTAAGTAACAGTTAATAGCATTTCCTGTTTGATGTGAAACATTAGCCACATAAATGATCAGACTTTTGGCGGATATGATTGTTTTTCTTTTCATAGACAACGTCATAGATCCATGACAATAACTGGAGTGGAAACTTGATTTTGTAATATTTGGTGAGTTTCGGCACTTTTCAGTTAGAATTGGCCATGTTACAGAGACAGCTGCACATTCTCACGGAAAGTTAGTTTTTATACATCACACCGTGTGCCTGAAAACCAGCGTACGCAACCTTTATACTTGAGGCCTCTGGTGTGTAAAGGCCTCAAAGCTGCAACATAACAAAATGTGAAAAAATAAAGTCTGAATTCTTTGAATGCGAGGACAAATGCCACCTGAAAAGCCTGTACAGTATATGGTGGGAGATGTTGAATACTGTTGGCAACAACCTCCTTCATGCTACTTAAGTAATCCGAGTTATGTCAGACATGTTGATGAAGAAATGAACTGATACTTTGTTGTGTGTTGTGATCTTCCAGCTGTTCGGAGTCTTCTGGGCTGCTTACAGTGCTGCTTCGCTGCTCGTCGGAGACGAATTCAAAACCAAGAAGCCCCTTCTCATATATCCCATTTTCCTTTTGTATATCTACTTCCTGTCGTTGTATACTGGTGTGTGATTGGAGGAGTGGGAACTCTGGACCTTTTCATGGACATTGACCCTGGGGCATGGGGGCGGGGGGGAGAAGTCAAACTATTGAAACATATTTTTTAAAGGTGTTTATTTCTTTTTTAACTATTAAATTGTAGACGGTGGGGATTTTGGGAATATACAGTGGTGTGAAAAAGTGTTTGCCCCCCCCCCCGAGTTCTTATTTTTTTTGCATGTTTGTCACCTAAATGTTTCAGATCAAACACATTTAAATATAAGACAAAGATAACACAAGTAAAGACAAAATGCAGTTATTAAATGAAGGTTGTTATTAAGAAGAAGAAAAAAATCCCAAGCTACATGGCGCTGTGTGAGAAAGCGTTTGTGCCCAGCCTGTTGTTAGGGTTAGGACAATCACTTTCTCACACAGCGCCATGTTGATTTGGATTTTTTTTCCCTTAATAACAACCTTCATTTAATAACTGCATTTTGTCGTTACTTGTGTTATCTTTGTCTTATATTTACATTTGTTTGATCCGAAACATTTAGGTGACAAAAAAAATAAGAACTCAGGAAGGGGGGGGGCAAACACTTTTTCACACCACCATCAATGTATATAGTTTTGTCCCTTTATGTCTTTGGTCAATAAATGCATATGCTTTTACAGCTTCCACAGCAGGAAATAGTCACAGGGTTGTATATTCTTTATCCCAGGGAAGATTGTGGTGCCAAATATTTGTGGTGTGGAAGTTGATGCTGAAGGAAGACACAGCACCACAAAGAGATCGTTGAGCATAATGTTCTTTATAGTTATGCACTGTAATGTACGATGACGTGTCCATTTCTGCTTTTCATTTTTCAGACCTGATTTTTTTTTTTATTGATGTATTTCAGTAGCAGTTAGTGTGATCTAAAGCATTGTCTACTAAATAAGGTGCCTTGTCCTGTTTCAGCCATTCAATACAGGAATATAATCATTTGATTAATAATTACAGTGCGTAAGTAGTGAACATCTGGTATTTCCTAATTACTGATTTTCTTTACATTATATACTCTAAACACAGCTGGTCGCTCTAATATATTAAACATTGCTGTAGGGGTGACCCCCCCCCCCCCCCCAATAGTCGATGTTAATAAGAAGACAAATCTCCCAGTCAAATCTTCACAGAGGCGTTGTGAAACGAGGACCACGCCATTTGGGCTATATGGGGGTGCTCAATGTCTGATTTGACATAGAACTACCTGTTTTCTCCCAATAAGTTAATATACGGCCTATTATGATATAAATACCAACATCTAATGCTGTAAATAAAAATGTGAAAAGAAAGAAGCTTTTAATAGCCTAAATGTTTAAAAAGTGCCAGATTGAAGTTTCCCTTTCCATGATGGGATGGAGGAGCGTCTTGGTGCCGGGGACTGAAACCTTTGACTGATGTCTGGGGAAAGAACATCTGAAGTGGGGGTGCACTCTGAAATGGTAAAAGATGATCCAGAAGAATGGGCTTGTTAACATTGTTAATTGTAGTAGATAAACGCATTGTAACCCTGATCACTGGGCTACTGTTATCCCGGCGCAGCACGCGGGATGATCACCAAATGATGATCACACTGTGTATGTACTGCGCTGTAGGTACTACGCTGTGTATGTACTGCGCTGTGTATGTACTGCGCTGTGTATGTGCTGTGTATGTACTGCGCTGTGTATGTGCTGCGCTGTGTATGTACTACGCTGTGTATGTACATCTGTGTCTGCCTTGAATCAGGATAATAGACATGTCCACATCACGGACAGAGACAGTCTACAGCAGTTCTGCTCCTAATTGATCATATAGTGGAAATTACAATACATTGTCTCTTTCAAAGTAAAACAAAAGTTATATATTTTCACATAAAAAATCAACCTATCAAATACAGTAACAGCTACCTGTGCAGGTCGCCAGGTACAGCAGCTCGTCCACTGATCACCTTCTTCTGTCCATATGTTGGAAATCCTCCTAACTGGAGTATGATATGCAACACGCGCATTAGTTCAGTATGTTAGCATGCTAATATTTGCTGATTAGCACTAAACACAAAGTACAGCTTCAATTCCAAATACTTTATTCGTCCGTCAACCGGGCAATTCAATGCAAGTGAGCGTGCAAACAGAAATACACAGACAAATCACAAATGCAAATATGGCAAACGTGTTAGAAAGACATACAAGGATTAATAGCAGCACAATAGGTACAAAAATGTAAAAGGTCATAAGTGCAAGTGCATTTATCAGTCTATAAACGAGGTTAATGACATTCCTCGTACTGTGTCCATTGGCTTCTGGAATAAAAGCAAACTTCCTATCAGTTTTCCATCCAGGCGATCTAAAACCCATTCCCTTTGGCAGAAGCCTTGTCATGGAAGATGTGTGGGATTGTTGATCATCTTAAATGCTTTTTTGAGGACTTGTTTAGCATTAAGCTGTAGTAGGGATGTTTGCGTTTGTGCTCGACAAGGCATTAGTACATTCCATGATCATCATCATCATCATCTCATTAACTAAACTGCACACTTGGCCAACTGAGTTAGGACTCCCTCGGCTTGAGTTCAGCAGTGAGATGGCTGTGGGGAAGAAGGAGTGCTTGTACCTGTTAGTCAGCAATCTGAATTCAGAGTAAAGGGGGTGGGCGCTGTGGGACAGGATGGCTTCAGCCTTCCTTCCTGTCTGTTGAACAGGTCACATAGATACTCTGCTGTACCCCCAAGATCTTGCTGCTCACTTTCACTATCCTGGATAGTGCATTATTGGCCTTGTTGCTGAGGTTCCCGTGCCAACAGATAAAAAGTTCAAACAGACTCTATATAACATCTGTAAAACATGAAACTGAGTTAAGCTCCGGAGGCAGAACAAACGTTGCTGACCCTTCTTACACAGAATCTCAGTGTAATAATTAAAATTCAGCTTGTCATCAATGAAAATCCCCAGGTACTTGTAGTTATCAACAGAGACTCACCTGTCCCTTGATGAGACTACTCTCAGGGGTTGAGGACTTGTGCCTGAAATCAAAACTCCCGTCCTTCATTTTTTGTTACAATTAGTTGATGGAATGCACTGTCACACCACTGTACGAACTCCATGTACCAACCATGGCTGTTTTCACCAGCGTGGAGGAGACTGGCTGTGACAGAGTCATCCGTAATCTTTAAAATCAATCTGTTGTCGCAACAGCTGTGACAGTCATTAGTATAGAGAATATAGAATAGTGGAGAAAGCCCTGAGGGGACCCTGCAGATGAACGTCAGAACCCAAATTATTGTTGCCAAGTGTTCTTTCTAACTTAACCTTATATCTAAGTTTTGCTCTCCTGATTTGACTTTTTATCTTCTTGTTTTTAGCAAGTTCAGCTCTGAGAGGTTTCCCGTACAAAATAACCTTCTCTTTTTGTTTAATAAAAGTTTCAATGATTTTGACACCCATGGCTTGCTGTTTGGATATACAGTACCTTCAGAGACTTATTAGGGATTACATTGTCTTCACAGAACGTCACATGCAGCTAACATCAGTGAGCTTATCAATATCTGTACAGGAGTCCTTAAACATGTCCCAACCCGTGCAGTGTTAGCAGCCCTGCCGACCCAGAAAAAGGTGGCGAAGAGGAGCTAGAGCCAACAAGACCATCTCTGCGGCCATCTTATTGACCATTCTCCTGCTGACTCTGCTAGTCTGGTCGGTCAAGGTTTTCAAATGTAAAGATCAGGAACAACAGAGGAGAAGGTGAAGATAACTGTCAGCTACCACCTATGTCTGCCATCCTGACTACGTGAACAAGCAAGACCATCTCTGCCAGCGGAGGGGGAGTGCTGGTGCTCAGTTGGTAGAGCGGGCGCACGTGCAGAGGTTTATTCCTTCTTATGTCTTCCTCCCTCTCTCCCCTTTCATGTCTCAGCTTTCCTATCAAATAAATGCAGAAAAGCCCAACATTTAAAAAAATAAAATAAAATAAGGAGCTGATGGCAGGGTTTTCCCTTCTATTGTAAGGCTTAGGTGCAGCACCCAAGCACTTTTGGGCACCACCTTTACCAGACCTTCCTCCCAGGAAGTCCACACAGCATTCCTGGATGGGAGAAAAACGTGCTCTGGTTTATTGGCATTTCTTTAAACCAATCACAATCAACATGGGCGGTGCTAAGCTCCGGACGGAGCCACGGTGCCTCTGCTAAATAGTCTCAGGAAGGAACTTGTTTTGGTGGAACATGTGTACGTTCAAAAGTAGTTTTAGTCGTGTAACAGAGAACTCAGATTGGACAGATAGTCTAGCTAGCTGTCTGGACAGATAGTCTAGCTAGCTGTCTGGATTTACCCTGCAGAGATCTGAGGAGCAGTTAACCATAGTCCTCACAAATCCACCAGAGGTTAGAACGCCAACACAAAGGAAGAGGAAGGGGACGGACATCTGGCCTAAATGAGGGACATCTGGTGACACCATAACAATCCCAGAAGTCGTGAATATAGACTAATGTAAAATCAATGCGAGCATCAAAACTAACTGACTTTTCTCAGATCCATTGATTGTAGTTGGTGGCTTTAGTAAGTACTGTGTTTAAGATTTCTAAATGTGATATTTATTTACCATCTGCTCTAGCTTTTCCAACATTTTAGACACAAATATGGTAATAAAAACGGTCCAAAACGATGTGAAATTGCATATTTATTTTCTTGACGATTTTCTTGAGGGAGGACCCCTAAATCCCCGCCAAATATGTACACCCAAACCTAGGGAAAACTGGATGGGATAACATTCACCGGAATTACCTCGTACCATTTTACTGTTACAAAATAATTGACTGATTGATGTTGGAAGACAGATTGAGAATATTTTCTTTTTGCAAATATTGCTGTAATGTACACCAAAACTGACAGCTATATACTGTATCTGTTGCACATTCATGGTGAAGGTGTGATGTGTGTATTTCAATTTTCAATTATCATTAATATTAGTTATTTTTGTATTGCTGTTGTTTATTTTTTCATTATTGATCAATTCTTTCTTTGAAGGTATGTGTGGGGGTGGGAGGGTGAAGGGGTGTGGGATCTGTGGTTAGTGTTGTAATGTTCACTGTTGTATCATACTGTATATCCCCTAAATGACTTGGTTGATCTTCAAATACAAATCAACTTTATTATTAATCCCACAAGGGACAAGTAGAACAATTAGTTAGTTGTATGTATGCTTGTCTGTTTAAAGATACAAATTATAAATAAAAAAACGTGAAAAATAAGTAAGTCAATGGCAAAGCATATTATTAGTCCAGTCCTTGTGGGCATATAACGACAGGCTCTAATATGGATTTTTGATTCAAAGTATTCAACTGTGTGGTAATGCTTGAGGTAGTAGGTTGTGGTGTTTTCGGCCTATAAATGGACTGCATCGATTGTGTTTACAACTGCTGGGCACAATAAAAGAAACATTTTAACCTGTGTTACTTGTTGTTTGTTGCAGAGCTAATGTTTTGATGGTCTTATTATGTATTCCATTCGTTGCTCTCGCTGCACTCGGTGTTATCGCGGGAAGTGGCAGAGTGATACGCTAGCTCCGTTTACCTATCGCGTAACTGACAGAAAGCCCAGCCTGGAGTTCCTCAGCGCTGATGGTGAATAGCCACTGCTGCGGTAACGGGCGGAGGAGAAGAAGCCGCAGAAGGAGTCAGCGGTGGCAGAGGAATGATAGTTCTGAGTTAGTCTTATAGAATTAGCAATATTACGTGTATCATCTGATCCTTACCAACCCCAGAAGGGAAGGGAAAAATAAGTAAAGATGGCGGCCGCGGCCTCGCCGGGCTCCGGCTCGTCCACCTCTTCAGACTGGATTGTACTGAGAGACGGTTGCCTGCGTTGCGACGAGGAGGGCCTGCGAAGCCTTTCCTACCACCCGGCCCTCAACGCTATCCTGGCCGTTACCAGCCGCGGCAGTATCAAAGTAATTGATGGCACTTCGGGGGCCATTCTCCAGGCTTCAGCGTTGCACGGTAAGCACCGGAACCCTCCGTCAAGCCCTGACACCAACCACTGATTGTCAACAGACACTAAACACGACACTGTAACCTCAGCTAGCTACCGTCAGCGTTAGCTGTTCCTGGCAGTTGTCTTTGGGCCTAACGTTAGTTTGATTATTGGATAACTGGATTCGTTCAGCCTGTTGTGATTGTGCCTGTGCACCGTATTCAGACGTTAATCTGAAATGTAAACTAAAGTTAACGGTAGTGCTTCTTGAACGCCGGTGTTTGCTACTGTTTACCCCAGTTGCAACATGCCAAATCTACCATGTAAGCTAATAGATAGCTGGTTAACTTAGCACAGCGCTAGTTAGCCGGGCAACCTTTCCTGTCAGTTTCTGTCATTCTAGTGGTCATCACGATATTTCGTTAGAATTGGAATTTATATACTGGGCACCTAATTTAGTACGCCTACTATTACCTAGTTAAATGTACTACAGTGTTACATTAATGGGAATTACTGTGATAGCCACTAAGCTAGCCAGCGGCACTCTAACGTTAGCTGCCTAACTTTAGCTACAGTCATTTGGAAGCATTAATGTGATGCTGAAAGTAAACTGACTTGATGCTGTAGAGTTGGTGTGATGGGGCCATATTTGTTTACTGGGCTAACTTGGAAAATTCGGTAAAATTACCAGCCAACACTTTTTGTTGTTGGACTTGCGTGTCTGCACGCAAAGTCCAGTAGCAATGTATACAGGACATGATTACATACAACGTTTCCAAAGACTTGCATATTGATTTCCTCAAGCTGGGCTTCATGCTCACCTGGTAACTGCACCGCTGATCACTGTCCTCTGCTTTGTTTACACGTCATAGCATATGTCAAGTGCCTTTTTTTTTAAGTGAAAGAGAAACATGAACACACTTGATTTGGCTGTCCTATAGACAGTGGTCTATTGTTACCATTAGTTTAACATCTTAAATTGTGCTGATTTCCTGATGGATGTCAGTATTTCTAGAAGAGCTTTCACTCTGACTTTTATCAGTAGGCAGACATATATTTTTTTTAAACAAGGTAAAGCAAAACAACTGTTTATTAGTTTTCCTGAATATAGGCTGGAAAATGTGTGTGGCATGCAAGGTGTACAGTTTGTGCACTCACCTTTTAGAGTGGCTGCTTTACAAAATGAGCATAGTGTGAGGGACAGTTTTCTGCACACACAGCATCCCATCAGACGTGTTCATGGGCCACATATAGATTTTGGGCCACTTGCTCTGTGCTTCCTGTCCTGACTGTGAAATATGAAAAGAAAAAAAAACACAGAAATAAGTTAATTTTTACTTGTTTGCGTTTTCCTCAATATTTCAGTAACTTGTATAATCGCTCTCACCCTTCTCTGCTTTGAGTCTCAGACTGACCCTCACTTTCCTCCAGAACTCATCTGGGTACCTTTTAAACCACTGTCCCTGTGTTCTTATCCCCTTACTATCTTACTATTTAGTTTGCCAGAAAAATGTTTACTATGTCCCAACTCCCAATACATAGTAGGTGAAATGCAGTGTGCCAAAAATACCAGGATGTCCTACTGCATCCTGTCAGAATTTGCAGTATGCAAGCCAGAATACTTTTCTGACTATTCTGACCCACAATCCCTTGCGCAGAATATTTGAGCAAGAGTGTCAGAGTTCAAGGCACGATGTTATTAAGAAGTAGTTTGTCCTAATTGTATGCATGCAACAGTACGTACTTTGTAAGGTCAGCCACAGTACGTACTGAAAGTAAAAAGAAAGCGATTCAGACCGATTCAGCAAGTGCAGCTTTTTTCTCACACAATGTTTTCAGAAACACATTTCGGTGTACCATTTTCGTAAAATAAGCGTCCAATGCTGGGAAGTGGTAGCGATCCCTGCCGTCCAAAACCGCTGCTGTGGACACATGTTTAGTTTGGGTTTTTTGCACTGTAATGACCGTAATAATACTTGTTTACATTTCTGAATGTGCATTTGTTAAGCCCCATTCAATTAAAATGTGACTGAACTAAAATAAAATGGCACATTGTAGTATCTGTAGGCTATTTATTATTGAAGCATTTATCAGTAATACAGTTAAAAAGGGGAAATGTGAAAAATTGCGTTGCAGGTGTTTCTTAAAATTTTCGCCCTGTGCTCCTAAAACTTTCAGTTAGGGGCTACAGTGCTACTAGTAAAAGTTAGTCTGCTTATTGATTACAAAGTGCTTTACACATACTAAATATAAAACAATAATAAACGGCAATGAGTCTGTGTTACCTTATTTGACAAAAATCTATGAATTTACCTGTTATTTCTGACAATTTGATAAACAAAAATGTCTATTATGCTTGAGTAAATGAAACCCCAATAAACAAAACTGCTTAAAAAAGATTAAAATACCACAGTTGAAATCAGCGGGAGAGTCCGGTACAGCCTGACTCTGGACGGTAAAACTGAGATCAGCGCTCCTAGTTAACTTTATCTTCTGCTTGTTCTGCAAACAGTTGTTTGGTAAATTGCTATTAAACACATTCAGAGAGGATTTGAATTGCTATTTGTTCTCTCAATTCTCATTGTTTTGGAGCTGGTGATATTCCTTTGGAGCTGGCTAAAACTTCTTTGGGGGGCACCAAACATTCCTCCATGCAGGAAAAACCCTGATGTAGTGGTTTTCAGGTAGTAAAGTGTGGACCTTCCTTCTAGCCTTTCTCCTTTCAAACTCCTAACTCTGCTGTCCTCTCTTCCTGTTGCAGCTAAACCTGGCGGTCGTGTCAGGTGTCAGTACTTTCCTGCAGTGGACAAGGTCCTTTTTGTGGACGACTATGCAGTGGGATGCAGGAAGGACTTGAACGGCATCCTGCTCCTGGACACAGCTCTCCAGGCTCCAGTGGCCAAGCCGGAGGACCTGGTTCAGCTGGAGCTGCCGGTCACAGAGGTAAGAGCCTAGACACCAGGAAGCCCCTCACAGAGATGGCTGTTGTCACCTGATATTTGACACCAGTTGTTGTGTTTGGCCTGGATAAATGTGTTTACACTAATCCTTTTGTTCCACCATCAGAATAAAAGCCCTAGGTTGGAATACACTGTTAACTCTGCGTATATGAAAGGCTGGTTAAAATGGCAGTTGAGCAGGTAAAAACCTTTGTGTAACTGCTCCCTCAGATTAGATTAGAATCACACCAGCAATCCTCACACTCACCCACTCTAAGAACTGCTGAGTAATATAAAAGTTCGGGAAAGTGTGCAGCCCAGCATTAAAACAATAATGGTGCAAAGCACACAATGCAGCTTAATTTTTGTCAAAATTGGTCATGGTGAAAAGAAATTGCACACTGACACTCAAACAGATGTTTTTCCTCTTCAACGGACCGTTGCTACTACTACTTTCAGCTCTTACACTTCTAGTGACATACAACTAAACATCAACTGTATCTTCAGGGCGTCCACTTCAACAGACATCTCAAGTGCTTTGATTGCTTACTTTAAAAATAACAGTTCAACTGCTTTTGTTGCTGTTATTGGTTATTAGTTGTTTGAAAGCGCAGTTGGCGGCAACCTGCCTAGTACAATGAAGTTCAGCGAGACGTAGAGACGCCATGGAGCAGCTCAAAGGTAGGTCACTCTCTTTATCAAAGAGGGTACCATCTTTGTCTTTATGGAAAGGACCATTAAACTATTATCTGAAAATGTACAATTTCACACTGTGGCAACACACACCAAAAGTGCTGAGTTCGTCAGTACATTACATTACATTACATTACATCAATTCGCTGTCAAATTTCCCCGCTTTTGAGCGTATTGGGGGTGGTCTCGGGGTAGAAACGTCAGTTGCAAATATTGCATCAAATTCAAGGTTTATTATTGAATGTAACGTTAGGCGTGTGCCTAGATGTTGTGGGTTTTTACTAGGCTATGTTTGTCTGTTTTATGATTAACTAAACTCAACGTGTTTGTAATGTGGCAACAGCTAATAGTGTTTGCAATGAGCAACCATTAGGGACCTCAAAAATCTCCACCCACCAGGATAAAAGGCTCCCAAGCACGATGGGACTTATGCCATAAGGCTTCTTGTTTATTGACATTGACCTCTTTTTTTGCATAATTTTAATTTGACATGATTTGATTTGTTTCAATGTTATTTGTATTGAATTATATGTTCAATACATGTGTATACCAGTATTTTGAAACATTTTATTAAATGTAATTCGACATCTACTACAACTGTTTACACATATGTGTCTAAAGCCCTTCTCGTGTCAGCGGACATGCTAAATATCTTCCAGTGGCGCAAATTTTTTGTGAAGAATCAACAACAAGTGGGACACAATCATAAAGTGGAACGAAATTTATTGGATATTTCAAACTGTTTTAACAGATAAAAAACTGAAAAATTGGGCGTGCAAAATGATTCAGCCCCTTTACTTTCAGTGCAGCAAACTCTCTCCAGAAGTTCAGTGAGGATCTCTGAATGATCCAATGTTGACCTAAATGACTAATGATGAAAAATAGAATCCACCTGTGTGTAATCAAGTCTCCGTATAAATGCACCTGCTCTGTGATAGTCTCAGACGTCCGTTTAAAGAGCAGAGAGCATCATGAAGAACAAGGAACACACCAGGCAGGTCCGAGATACTGTTGTGGAGAAGTTTAAAGCCGGATTTGGATACAAAAAGATTTCCCAAGCTTTAAACATCCCAAGGAGCACTGTGCAAGCGATAATATTGAAATGGAAGGAGTATCAGACCACTGCAAATCTACGAAGACCCGGCCGTCCCTCTAAACTTTCAGCTCATACAAGGAGAAGACTGATCAGAGATGCAGCCAAGAGGCCCATGATCACTCTGGATGAACTGCAGAGATCTACAGCTGAGGTGGGAGACTCTGTCCATAGGACAACAATCAGTCGTATACTGCACAAATCTGGCCTTTATGGAAGAGTGGCAAGAAGAAAGCCATTTCTTCTTGCCAAACATGTGGAAGACACACCAAACATGTGGAAGAAGGTGCTCTGGTCAGATGAAACCAAAATCAAACTTTTTAGCAACAATGCAAAACGTTACGTTTGGCGTAAAAGCAACACAGCTCATCACCCTGAACACACCATCCCCACTGTCAAACATGGTGGTGGCAGCATCATGGTTTGGGCCTGCTTTTCTTCAGCAGGGACAGGGAAGATGGTTCAAATTGATGGGAAGATGGATGGAGCCAAATACAGGACCATTCTGGATGAAAACCTGATAAGCAAAATCTACAATGGAATGGTTCACAAATAAACATATCCAGGTGTTAGAATGGCCAAGTCAAAGTCCAGACCTGAATCCAATCGAGAATCTGTGGAAAGAACTGAAAACTGCTGTTCACAAACGCTCTCCATCCAACCTCACTGAGCTCCAGCTGTTTTTCAAGGAGGAATGGGCAAAACTGATAGAGACATACCCCAAGCGACTTACAGCTGTAATCGCAGCAAAAGGTGGCGCTACAAAGTATTAACTTAAGGGGGCTGAATCATTTTGCACGCCCAATTTTTCAGTTTTTTATCTGTTAAAACAGTTTGAAATATCCAATATATTTCGTTCCACTTCATGATTGTGTCCCACTTGTTGATGATTCTTCACAAAAAATGACAGTTTTATATCTTTATGTTTGAAGCCTGAAATGTGGCAAAAGGTCAAAGTTCAAGGGGGCCGAATACTTTCACAAGGCACTGTACTCTTCAGCTGACAGCTCAACTGCTGTTAATGTCGTACTGAATATGAGAGACTAACACTTCACCTGATTTAAGCACTTTCACTTAACCTCTTCTCATCTCATTGCAGTAATAAACATTAAAAATGTTAACTATTTCCATGGCTAACAATTCAGCCGACACTTACAAACCCTTACAAAATATGTTTGCGTAGAACGAAGGCTCTGAATGTTGTCCCCTATCTATTACTTTGAAATCATCCAGTGTGTGTGTGTGTGTGTGTGTGTGTGTGTGTGTGTGTGTGTGTGTGTGTGTGTGTGTGTGTGTGTCATTCTGACTGTAACTACATTATCATGGACCAATTGGCTTCACAACCCATGAAACCTCCAATGCCTGACTCAGGCAGTTAGAACTAATCTATATGTTTGTGTGTCTTTTCAGGCCCAGCAGATGCTGTCAGCCTGTCAGGAAAAGATTGATGTGTCTAACACAGAGGGCTATGAACTCTTCATCACCCAGCTCAAAGAAGGCCTGAAGAATACCTCACACGAGACGGCAGCCAATCACAAAGTGGCTAAGGTTAGTCTGATAGCCTAAACATGATTTTGTTTTATTGTTGCATCCTGTATTAATCAAGGCTCACTGTTTGTGCTCATATCAACATATTAAGGATTTGGCTGTGAGTGACACCTGAAAGTCACGACCAGTGTTTCACTATATTCAATTATTTGGGATGTTACATGAGAGGAGCCAGTCAAGTAAAAGTAAAAGAGCTCCCCCACTACGGTCATTCAGAGGAATTCATTATACTTGTTCCTATGTCTTCGGTTTTTTTTCTCCCTCAGTGCAGTTACTTCTCTAACAGCATTTTACTACAGGCATTATGCAACATGACCTCACACAAATTGCAGAAACTCTTTCAACTGATTTAGTCTCATAAAAGTCTCCTCTATAACATATAAAAGCCCTAAGAGATCCAAGTGGTGGAATGTATCGGAAAAATACTGAAATCGGTGAAGCCAATTTCCTATTGCAGCCTATGTTAAAGGGAGACACTACAAATGAATAGGGGAAATATTGAACTATAACTAACAGATATCACCAACTTCCCCAGTTGATTATTTACATTAAGAAAATATTTCTTTGTATTGTTTATTTGTATGTTTAATTATGCAAATGAGGCGTTATCTAATTCATTAAGTGCTACTTTACATAAATAAATGTGTTTTGATATTTTTCTATCTGGAGCCTATTTACCCATGCATTGGTGTTTAAATGACTAATGTGAAATATTTCAAATCTTTGGTCCAGTATAAAGTGAGAACGCTGTAACCAGCAGCAGTGAACCAAGCTGTAATGTAACCCTACAGGACTAATGTTCAGCATCAGTCAGCGTCCACTAAAAGTTCTGTTGTTGTTGCTGACAGACTCACATTATTATTCTAAGTGTCTGACAACATTATGGGATGGATCCCTACAGAGATAGACCTTTTTAGTTAAAGAGTAAGATCATTTTAGTTTAACATGAAACGGCCCCGAAATCAATCAGGACTTTTAGCATGTATAGAGCAGTGTTGGGGAAGTTACTTTTAAAAAGTAGTGTTTGCTCGTTACATCTTAAAAAAGTAATCCGTTACTTTACTCGTTACTTTTACGTTACTTTAAAAGCAGGCGTCTCGGGCAGAGACTGAAGTTAATTTTACAAAAACTGTCTTTGACCATAAAGCGGATCTCTGGTGTATCAGTGAAGTGTCTGAACTCCACTGCAGGCTGGATTCTCTCCTCACAGAGTGACGGCTGATTGATTATGAACGAGTCCAGCGCGGGTTTAATGCACATCAGCAGGTCATCGGCGTTACACGGTGTTAGTGTATACTATGTAATGTCTGTATGGACTTGTACCGGTTGCGCAGCCACGATGGTCCGTGCATTGTCGTAGACACATGCAGCCTCTTTTCTGGAAATCCTTGTGTGTCCGTGCAGTGGTCCGCTGTGTGTATGTATGAGGCCATCTCCGCCGCATCCATCTGGGAGGTTGTCAGCTTTGTGTCTGCCTGGCTCAGAGCACCGTCTAGCAAAAAGCCACGTAGCTTAAAACTCTCCAAAAGTTAGCTTTGGCTGCTTCTCGCTTGCCATGATTACTCTGCTACCAGCCTCTGTCACATCCTGTGTGGAGCTTGTGAGCGCACAGCTGAGAAGGCAGTGTCGCTGTCAAATCTGTCCCTGGGAAAAGTAACGTTGTGCCAACTTGAAAAAGGAACTACGTTTCGTTACCAAATTTTCAGTAGTAGCGTGTTACACTACTTTTTACCCGAAAAAGTAGTTACGTTACTGTAACGCGTTACACCCAACACTGGTATAGAGCCAGCATATTTCCACATGGTTTATTTCAACCAAACCAGAGTGGTGATTGTTGGAACAGTGGAAAGATGAACCAAGACGGCTTTTGATTTTATTTAGTTTCTGTCCACTTTGAATTAATTGTTTTTTTTATGTTAAAATATTGTTTATTTAAATGGAGTCTGGTGGGAATGTTGTCAGACACTTGGAAGAATAATCTGAGTGAGGAATGATGTTGACCTCATTTCCAGGACGTCATCTTAGTGACTTTTTAATGACCCCAACGGACCATAGAACCAGCTGTTGTAGGTCGTCGAGACAACGTCATCCCCATATCGGATGTGATCTTTGTCGTACGAGTAACGCACAGACGTTCTGTGACTTTGTCCCTCAGGCTATCCGTAGTTTGGGAAATTAGGAAGAGATGCAGCTCTGCGCTGCACTCACCAGAGGTTGCTGTCAGTCATCACAGTTAGCTCGGGGTCACAGCACATTATTTTGACCCACAGTGGGAACTTCGGTCTCATGCTTTGAATGTTATCAAGATAGAGGAGAGGCATTTCTCCGACACTTGTGCTGAGACAAGTAGGCAGACAATGGGACTTTAAACATAAAGTCAGCACACTGACCACTGATAGTGCAGCGGCCAGGACGCTCCTGTTGGAGCATCCCACCGAGCCATCACTTTCTCTCACACTTTTGTTTGAATTTACTTGATGTATCGCCCTGTTTTGATTCCACTTAGTAGAAGGGGATTTTTTTTTGAGCCTTTATTTTCCCACATGTGAGCTTAAACACAATGACATTGTTACATTACATTGTTACATTTAGCTGGGATGGTGATGGTGCAGTGGATATGACACATGCTTTTGGTGTGGGAGATCTGGGTTCAATTCCCACTGTGATACATCAACCAGTGTGTCCCTGAGCAAGACACTTAACCCCTAGTTGCTCCAGAGGCATGCAACCTCTGACATATATAGCAATTGTAAGTCGCTTTGGATAAAAGCGTCAGCTAAATGACTTGTAATGTAATAATGTAATTTAGCTGACCAATGTACCTGTACAATGTGTCTGTTGCTGTAATAGCAGTGTTTCCCACAGGTTGAGAGTTTACTTGTGGTGGTGGGGGGTGTAGGATGTGACTGCACGGCATCGTGGCTGGGTTCAATAATAAACTAGTCAAAGGTTTATCAACCATTTATTGAAAACAGTGAATACATAACAAGATCATTTAGATATAAATACCTGTTTACATATTAAACAAATCAGATGTAGCTGTGCTTTGTCAACTAAATCTTGTTGGTTTGTCAATACATTTTATGGTTCAGCAGAAAAAATACCTGATTAAGGTTACTCAGAGGTGAAATGTTGCATTAACAACTTAACCTTAAACCTATACTATGATCCATACAGAAAGTTACATGTTATTATAAATTCAACCCTGTGTGCAACTCCCGTTAAATCATATTACACTAAGGCTATTCAAAGTTAAGTTATCATTCTACCTGGGCGAGACGCCCAAGTAGAATCTATGTATGGGAAACACTGAATGCACATGCTCCATTATTTAGTGTTGAGCTGCTGTTTAGTTAACCTTTCCAAGTGTAAAGTGGGACACTACATTGTGTCAGTATTACCAAGTAATGTTCCATTCAGGTCAATGTGCCCATCTGTTGTTGCCATATTCTCCTTTCAGCATATTTTTGTAGCTTTTGAGGTTATTCTGGAGAATATTCTTGACAGTATTTGTCATTATTTTTGATTGTTGCAATAATTGTAATGTAAAACATTGTTATTTCTAGTGCTGTCAGTTAAACGTGTTATTAACGGTGTTAATGCAAACCCATTTTAACGGCGTCAATTTTTTTTATCGCAAGATTAAAATTCTTTTTGGCCTAGCAAACTTTGTAGTTTTTTTCACATGCTGTTGCAACAACTAGTAACGTTAGAAAAACTACAACACCACACCGGATCTAGCTAGACCGGAAACAAAACAACAGGCACGCCGCACACACTTGTTTGGGCTTGGAGCCGGCCAGAGAGTAGTAGGCTAATGTTACGTTTTGAGTGGATGGCGAGCACTAGACGCCGAAATGGATGCCAATAAGTTTCTGAATGGAAAGTTTACTTTTAAAAAGTTGTCGGGGGGGCAGTAGTTTCACCACACACAGCCTGTACGACACGGAGAAAGCAGCCACACTGGAACTGCTGCAGAGTCCAAACACTGTCTCATTAACCGGTGATCACTGGTCCTCAGTGAGTAATCGACATTATTTAGGAGTTACTAAACACTATATTGAATATGTATATCAGCATACGGTTTTAGGACTGTGTTGTTTGTATCATTTTTTTATGATTGTTTTTGTCATTTGGGACATTGTCCACCCCCTTTTCTGTCCAGGAGAATTGTTACATTCCTTATTAGAAAAATGTAAAGGTTACAAATGTCCTGCTGTGGCATCTGGTTTTTGGACCATTTTGTTTGTAAGTGTATAAGCAAAGTGTTAATATTACATCTTGTGTTAGGTTAGGTACTTGTAGAAATTGTGCAATAATGACAGATTCACACATTTGACTTTTGTTTACAGTAAATGAATAATAAACAGTTACAAATCTTAAAATCAAGTTCATAAAGTAACTTTCTTTGCATTCATTTGATTCCAAATTAAGATACACTGGTAATAATAATTGCTTTCCATTGTTAATATGTTCTTAAAAACAGTTCTGAAATGCAAAATAATAGTATTTTATTCATCTGATGAAACATGCGATTAATCGTGATTAACTATAGAAATTCAGCGATTAATCCCGACTTAAAAAAAAAAGTAATCGTTTGACAGCCCTAGTTATTTCCCCTTACGGGATTAATAAAGTATAAATTATTATTATTTTAATAAACATTTGCATAACATATTTGTCCACCTCCTGTTGATAAGAGCATTACAAACCTAAAAAATATCCCCTTTTGAAGTACATTTAGAAAATGTGTAAATATCTGAATCGATTGCCAGAGCCCTAGTATAAAGATGAATAAAGAAACCTTGAAACATTTTCTATCGTGCCATGCTCATGGTGAAGATTTATGACTGTCCCATGAATTAACTGGAGCTGGATGGGCTAGCTAGAGCCTGACCAATACCATATTTTTGAGGTTGATAATGATCAATGAATGAATAATGTATTGGTTCATGTCTAACACACAACCATTTTGTAAAGGATAACTTCATATGTGTTTTAAAGACCTGTGACCAGGATATGAAGTGACATTGAATAAACCATGACAACACTGTCTCAAAGTTATCTCACATATCTCTGGTATCTCTGTGCTGCAGTTTCTTGTTACTTGTTATTCAACATATACCCCAATATTAATATATTTTATGAAAAATAGTTATTGGTTGGGCTTTTGCATTATACTTTTCATTGGTGTTATAACTGCAGCAACCAAATGCAAATTGTGTATTGCTTTAGTTGCTGAAGAAAACCCCCACTATGTGACTTCTCTGTTATATAAAGACATTAAGGCTTTTGTTTTCAAAATTGTTACTTAATATTTATGGAACTAATATGACCCATTATTACTGTGTAGCCTTGTCTTTTGTCAAAACATTAACCAAAAGATGTAACTTTTTTTGTGTGTGTATCCCACTGTTCTAGACATAACTGTGACTCCAAAACTGTTACATTTTGAATTGTGAATTTTGCTTGTGGTACACCCCTAAAATGCTATTACTAAATGCAACTCAATGCATCCTTTTCTATCCTTTTTAGTTTTATGTCCCCACTAACCACAATCTTCCACACCCAAAACTGAGCTGTTGAGTGGTAGCCTAATATTAAACCTGAAATCTCTTGATTTTCTATCAATCCAAATATGCAGGTGTGTGTGAGCGCTTGCTTGCATGTGTTACAAAGGAACGTGTTCCTTCTTGCAGCTGCATTACTGTGTAATAGCAGTGTTTCTCACAGGTTGAGAGTTTCTTGGTTGGGTGGCTGGGTTTAGTAATAAACTAGTCAAATGAAGATTTATGAACTAGTTATTGGAAAGAATTAACAGAATTTAGAAATAAAGAACTATTTACATAGTAAACAAATCCGACTACAAGATGATACAGATGAAGTGTAGCCATGACTAAATCTGGTTGGTTTGTCAAATGTTAGGGTTCAGCAGATAAAATACCCACAACTTAACCCTTAATACTATACTATGATCCATACAGCAAGTTACATGTTACATTACTTGAGTAAAAGTCTTAAAGTATCTGATATTTACAGTACTTGCGTATCATAGCAATTTTCTGATATTAAATATACTTAAGTATTAGAGTAAAAGTAAAAAAAACTTTGATTATGAACTTTATGGCCAAATGTGTGTAACGTTATCTTCATCACCACCGTCGTCAGGGTGGTTATCTTCTGATACCATGGTGACAGAGCCTGCAGCAGGTGTTTCCATGACACGGAGTCATTATGCTTCCTCCTCTTCTTCTTTAGTTTTGGCCTATGGTGGTTGTTTTTTTTGCCGCTTGGCATCACATCACCAACTGGAACGGAGCGTGCATCATCTTGGCAATCTAGGAGCAATGATTTTCCAAACTTCCTTTTCTTCAGTGTAATACATTTCTTCTGATTTTAAAAAAAAAAAAAAAAAAAAATAAAAAATTTGATTTATACTCCTGTGTCTTTCTGATCTACTAATTCTATTACTCTCTTTATGTTTAACTCCTTGTTCTTTCAGTGGGCGACAGTGACCTTCCATCTTCCCCACCACGTGCTGAGGCTGGTGGCCAGCGCTATCGTCAATGAGCTGAAGAAGATAAACCAGAACGTAGCTGCCTTGTCTGTGGCCTCATCCATCATGGACAGGCTCTCCTACCTCTTGTCAAGCGCCAGGCCTGAGCTCGGGGTGGGCCCTGGGCGCTCTGTAGATAGGTGAGCAAGCAGGGGAACAAATAATGCTTTGGTTACTGAAGAATCCAACAACGGAACAGTTAAACATCACAAGGTCCTCTTCAGGGAGATAGTGGTTCTAAATGCAGCATTTCTAAGCATCACTGTACTATGAACATGTTATATTTAGCTGTGAAACCATGGTGTAGGCAATCCGTTGTACACCAGCAGTGGAGTTGGTTGGTTTTTCAGTATTTAAGACCACCTTTTTTTGTTGCCTCTTGCCACTCTTCTGTCTTCATACCCTCATTGGTTTTCCTGAAGTGGATGAGCACGTTGGAAGAGATGACACGGTGACATGGTGGTGTTGCACCATGTCACCGTGTCATATAATAATAATAATAATAATAATACCCCTATACTTTTTAATATCATACAGAGCCCCTAAAGGGACTTTGGGATTTTTCTAGTGCGCACAACAAACTTTCTGGTGTGCGCAGGATACTTTTTTGTGAGCACGCAAAATGATCTTGTGCTAAAGAGAAACCAATCTAAGTCTAACAAATGCTGTCAAAATACTGCTAAAGTTAAAGTGATGGTTCGGAGTAATTTCACCCTATGGTCCTTTGCACCATGACCTCGAGCCAAACGACCCCCCATAAGCTTTTTTCCCTTGTTATAACGTTGGTCGAGTTAGTGTTATCAGCTGGTTAGCTTATTGCAGGCGCTAATGGATCCAGGTTTGTATCTCATAAATTACCCCACCAATAATGCCCGGAATGATACCAAACTTCTACAGTAGTACAAATAGTTTATGTACCCATAAAACGATGGATTGGGAAGTTTGTAAGTACACCAGGAGTTTATTTAAATAACACTTGCTTGCTGGCTTCTGCTCTCTGCTGCTACTGCTACCGGGCAGGACCCTAGGGTGAAATTACTCCGAACCATCACTTTAATATTTCACATTCACAGCATGAAATCGGTTAACAATTGCCTTATCATCTTTAAGTTTGTTGATGACACCATCAGGTACATTCTGTTGCATTTTCAGGAAGATGAATACCTCCTCGGTAGCCGTTCTCACTGCTACTCAGATTGGATTCTCGTGTGCACCAGAAAGTGGGGGGTGGGGGGGGCTCCGTAGTATAAAGATATGATATGAAAAGATTCTCATTGTGATAATGGCAATATTCCGACTTGTTGACGCAGTTGCCTGTTCATCTGGCAACTGTTTGGATGTGCACTTTGTTGTACTGTTTACATTTTACAATTTCTTTTCGATTTTTACTTCTATATTTGAAGGTAAACTGTTGCTGTTGTATCACTGTTTATTCTGACATATAAAACAATAACACTTGTATGTTATTAAAATTAATAATAAAATATTGTTCAGTTCTCTGTTATATTAATCAAGAATATCCTGAAATATGATATTGTTTTAGGGCCACCTCGCCCACATCGTCCACCCCCAATGTGAACACTTTAAGTCACCAAAGAGAACAATTAAGGTAGTTGTGTGTAATAATTTAAGAGAGAGATTTATTAATCTGTGCACACTAATTATTATTTTTCTCCACGGCACCAGCAATAAGGGGCTCCCTTGGGCCAGCCATGCCAATCAGAATACAACATTTAGTGTTCCCTTTACAAGTAGCATTTTAATAGCATTTTGAATACTAAACATGTTTCTAAAATGTGTTGTTCTCTACAGATCTTTGATGTACAGCGAGGCCAACAGGAGGGAGACTTTTACATCGTGGCCACATGCTGGGTACAGGTGGGCTCAGCCTGACCCAATGGCTCAAGCAGGGTTTTACCATCAGGTAGGTTCTCAGAGAACTAAGGGACACATCAGTCTGTAGGCATATCCTTAGCTTATATCTCTGTTTACCCTAATGCACATTCAAATTAGAGGGGAGGAGGACAAACCGTCTGTAGCCGGGCTGAGAGGTGTCAGACATTCCTTGTGGCTGTCCAGCCTCAATGGCACGGAGTGGAGTACCTGTAATCCTTTGGGCAGTTTTCACCCCCATCTGCAGGGCTTTGTGGTATAAGTTCACCAGAATCTGAGGAGACAGATTCATCTTCATCACTTCATCAGTCTCCTCAGGAAGAAGTGATGTTTGTGCACGTTCTTGACCAGTGTCGAAGTGTTGAGGGTCCAAGAGAGTTCTTTTGTTGCAAGATTAGCATTAGCATCTGGGGGGGGGGGGGAGATATATGTTGCAGTCACAACCCTGGGTGTAAAGATACATTGATCAGGATCAATATACAGTGCCTTGCGAAAGTATTCGGCCCCCTTGAACTTTTTGACCTTTTGCCACATTTCAGGCTTCAAACATAAAGATATAAAACTGTAATTTTTTGTGAAGAATCAACAACAAGTGGGACACAATCATGAAGTGGAACGACATTTATTGGATATTTCAAACTTTTTTAACAGATAAAAAACTGAAAAATTGGGCGTGCAAAATGATTCAGCCCCCTTAAGTTAATACTTTGTAGCGCCACCTTTTGCTGCGATTACAGCTGTAAGTCTCTTGGGGTATGTCTCTATCAGTTTTGCCCATTCCTCCTCGCAAAACAGCTGGAGCTCAGTGAGGTTGGATGGGGAGCGTTTGTGAACAGCAGTTTTCAGTTCTTTCCACAGATTCTCGATTGGATTCAGGTCTGGACTTTGACTTGGCCATTCTAACACCTGGATATGTTTATTTGTGAACCATTCCGTTGTAGATTTTGCTTTATGTTTTGGATCATTGTCTTGTTGGAAGACAAATCTCCGTCCCAGTCTCAGGTCTTTTGCAGACTCCATCAGGTTTTCTTCCAGAATGGTCCTGTATTTGGCTCCATCCATCTTCCCATCAATTTGAACCATCTTCCCTGTCCCTGCTGAAGAAAAGCAGGCCCAAACCATGATGCTGCCACCACCATGTTTGACAGTGGGGATGGTGTGTTCAGGGTGACGAGCTGTGTTGCTTTTACGCCAAACGTAACGTTTTGCATTGTTGCCAAAAAGTTTGATTTTGGTTTCACCTGACCAGAGCACCTTCTTCCACATGTTTGCTGTGTCTCCCAGGTGGCTTGTGGCAAACTTTAAACAATACTTTTTATGGATATCTTTAAGAGATGGCTTTCTTCTTGCCACTCTTCCATAAAGGCCAGATTTGTGCAGTATACGACTGATTGTTGTCCTATGGACAGAGTCTCCCACCTCAGCTGTAGATCTCTGCAGTTCATCCAGAGTGATCATGGGCCTCTTGGCTGCATCTCTGATCAGTCTTCTCCTTGTATGAGCTGAAAGTTTAGAGAGGCCGGGTCTTCGTAGATTTGCAGTGGTCTGATACTCCTTCCATTTCAATATTATTGCTTGCACAGTGCTCCTTGGGATGTTTAAAGCTTGGGAAATATTTTTGTATCCAAATCCGGCTTTAAACTTCTCCACAACAGTATCTGGGACCTGCCTGGTGTGTTCCTTGTTCTTCATGATGCTCTCTGCTCTTTAAACGGACCTCTGAGACTATCACAGAGCAGGTGCATTTATACGGAGACTTGATTACACACAGGTGGATTGTATTTTTCATCATTAGTCATTTAGGTCAACATTGGATCATTCAGAGATCCTCACTGAACTTCTGGAGAGAGTTTGCTGCACTGAAAGTAAAGGGGCTGAATCATTTTGCACGCCCAATTTTTCAGTTTTTTTTATCTGTTAAAACAGTTTGAAATATCCAATAAATGTCGTTCCACTTCATGATTGTGTCCCACTTGTTGTTGATTCTTCACAAAAAATTACAGTTTTATATCTTTATGTTTGAAGCCTGAAATGTGGCAAAAGGTCGAAAAGTTCAAGGGGGCCGAATACTTTCGCAAGGCACTGTATCATTTCAATGATCCAATAGATGCAAGTGAAAATATTGATACATATCCTCATCTTTATGATGCAACATTACTTTGAAATTCCCACTTTTTGTTTATTTTTAATAAAAAATGTGTTAAAGGAAGTTTGTTTTCATTTAGGAAGAGCTCAGTAATAAAACTGTCAGATCATATTTTAGTTGCTTTTTGTGATATGATAGGATTGTAAATGAGTTAAATGGCCATATGATAATGTTTTATTGATTTCTGGCCCCTAAATTGAATCAAAATCTTATTGTGGCAGATATCAGCAAATAGTATAGTTGTCCATAGAATTGATATATAATAATGTATTGAGATAAAACTGAATTTAAACCCCTAGTCACAACCGTAGATGAGAACTCTCTGGGTGGATAAAGGCTCTAAACTTAACTACAGTGAGGAAAATAAGTATTTGAACACCCTGCTATTTTGCAGGTTCTCCCACTTGGAAATCATGGAGGGGTCTGAAATTGTCATCGTAGGTGCATGTCCACTGTGAGAGACATAATCTAAAAACAAAAATCCAGAAATCACAATGTATGATTTTTTAACTATTTATTTGTATGATACAGCTGCAAATAAGTATTTGAACACCTGAGAAAATCAATGTTAATATTTGGTACAGTAGCCTTTGTTTGCAATTACAGAGGTCAAACGTTTCCTGTAGTTTTTCACCAGGTTTGCACACACTGCAGGAGGGAGTTTGGCCCACTCCTCCACACAGATCTTCTCTAGATCAGTCAGGTTTCTGGGCTGTCGCTGAGAAACACGGAGTTTGAGCTCCCTCCAAAGATTCTCTATTGGGTTTAGGTCTGGAGACTGGCTAGGCCACGCCAGAACCTTGATATGCTTCTTACAGAGCCACTCCTTGGTTATCCTGGCTGTGTGCTTCGGGTCATTGTCCTGTTGGAAGACCCAGCCTCGACCCATCTTCAATGCTCTAACTGAGGGAAGGAGGTTGTTCCCCAAAATCTCGCAATACATGGCCCCGGTCATCCTCTCCTTAATACAGTGCAGTCGCCCTGTCCCATGTGCAGAAAAACACCCCCAAAGCATGATGCTACCACCCCCATGCTTCACAGTAGGGATGGTGTTCTTGGGATGGTACTCATCATTCTTCTTCCTCCAAACACGGTTAGTGGAATTATGACCAAAAAGTTTTTTGGTCTCATCTGACCACATGACTTTCTCCCATGACTCCTCTGGATCATCCAAATGGTCATTGGCAAACTTAAGACGGGCCTTGACATGTGCTGGTTTAAGCAGGGGAACCTTCCGTGCCATCCATGATTTCAAACCATGACGTCTTAGTGTATTACCAACAGTAACCTTGGAAACGGTGGTCCCAGCTCTTTTCAGGTCATTGACCAGCTCCTCCCCTGTAGTCCTGGGCTGATTTCTCACCTTTCTTAGGATCATTGAGACCCCACGAGGTGAGATCTTGCATGAAGCCCCAGTCCGAGGGAGATTGACAGTCATGTTTAGCTTCTTCCATTTTCTAATGATTGCTCCAACAGTGGACCTTTTTTCACCAAGCTGCTTGGCAATTTCCCCGTAGCCCTTTCCAGCCTTGTGGAGGTGTACAATTTTGTCTCTAATGTCTTTGGACAGCTCTTTGATCTTGGCCATGTTAGTAGTTGGATTCTTACTGATTGTATGGGGTGGACAGGTGTCTTTATGCAGCTAACGACCTCAAACAGATGCATCTAATTTAGGATAATAAATGGAGTGGAGGTGGACATTTTAAAGGCAGACTAACAGGTCTTTGAGGGTCAGAATTCTAGCTGATAGACATGTGTTTAAATACTCATTTGCAGCTGTATCATACAAATAAATAGTTAAAAAATCATACAATGTGATTTCTGGATTTTTGTTTTTAGATTATGTCTCTCACAGTGGACATGCACCTACGATGACAATTTCAGACCCCTCCATGATTTCCAAGTGGGAGAACTTGCAAAATAGCAGGGTGTTCAAATACTTATTTTCCTCACTGTATAAGCTATTCTAAGTTAGCAGTGACTCTCGATTATAGCATTGTCCCTGTATCTAGGTTTGTTTACATAAGTGGACCAGAGTTTAAGCTAGACCTTTCCTTACATCAGAATATAATCCAGTTTTATCCAAATCAGTGGTAGTGTCGTAAAGCATTACAAACTTCTCCTGAGAGATCGTACCGGCTCGCCAAAGTTACAAGAAGAACCGGTGTCTGCAGCGCAGAGTGGCAATGACAGCAGCACCAGTCAGTGTAGCATCAAATTGGTTTTGAAGCTATTATGTTAAGGTAAAATGGTTACATACGGTTATGCTATTAATTAATTATTTATTTATTTGGCATATTTCCCAATAGACATTTTTGGGGTTGATAATTTCATCTGCCAGGCAACTACGCATGACACAGGCAAAAAGCCAGCATGTGCTGGCTAACAATGCCTGAAATGCTCCCACTTCTTACCGGAGTCATCTGCTGTTCTATCCACCCAGAGAACGCAGCGCCCCCCTTAGCTAAATTGGTAGTGATGAGCCGCTGCCACAGCTCAATTATTTTCTTCGCCAGACACCGTACATTGCGGGGGAAATGCTGGGTAATATCAGCTGATGAAGTAGCTTTAGCTTAGCACTTAAATCTCCTCTCTTTGCCGCCAGCTTGGTCCAGACAATTATAATTTACAATAATGGAATATCAATGCTGGTTTGCCTTGTTTTTACACCTGCTGTGCAAAGAAGCAGAAGAATAAAAACGGACAGTGTGGAATGGAGGTGTCTTAAGTGTTTAAGCTATACTGTTCCCTCCTGTCTTTCCACAGCCTGCCTCAACAGGGGATGACAGAGCCATGTGTTTCACCTGCAGTGTGTGTCTGGTCTGTTGGGAACCTACTGATGAGCCCTGGTGAGTAGAGATAACTAATTAGGGCCCAAGCACTAAAGTGCCAGGGCCCAATGGTCAGTGTCAGGGACCTATTGTTTCTAAACAGATCATTTTTAATAATGTAATTGCGTTTTTGAGAGGCTTGGGATGCTCGAAAACTCACAAATTGGCACACATGTCAGACCTGGTGAAAATCTTTGCAGGGATGTGGCCTAGGCATGGCCAGTGGGCTTCGTAGCGCCCCCAAATGCACACCAAGGTTGGGATAAAGTTCCTTTGATGTTCACGAAATTTGGTGGGAACATTGTGCTTATTTTTAGGACATATCAATAAGCTATCTTACATTTTGTGTCTTGATTTTCATTTTACAAACCTGTTTGAGGACAAAACTTTGCAGCCATATTCAAACTAGTAAATATTTTGATTTGATATTGCATTTTGGCTATACAGCAATTTGGTTCATGCGTATTTAGCGGGCTCCATAGCGCCCCCTAATGCATAGCGCCCCTGAATTTGGACAAAGTTGCTGTGATATTCACGAAATTTGGTACCCACATTGCTCATCATTTCGGACATATTTACTTTAATTAGCGCTGCCCAACAGGAAGTCAGTTTATCGGTTTTGTCTCATATTTGGTTGGCATAATCCTCCCAGTAATGTGAGCCTAAATTGCGAAGGAATGTAAGTGTAACAGCAGCCGGCATCCCGCTAGTACCCTCCATATGCTGGGAGGGGCGGGGGCCTGTTCATCGCTGCTTGCAGCTTAAATTCTGCTTGAGCTACTATATCATATCAATGATGACCAACATTTCTCCACTGCCCCCAGGTCCGAACATGAGCGACATTCTCCCAATTGTCCCTTTGTGAAGGGCGAGCACACACAGAACGTGCCGCTGTCAGTGACACTGGCAACCAGCCCTGCCCAGTTTCCAAACAGCCTCGACAGTTTGGACAAGATTGCCTGCTATGGCTTCGGCAGCTGCCCGCAGTTTCTGGCTGCTGCCACCAAGAGGGGCAAGATCTGCATCTGGGATGTCTCCAAAATGATGAAGGTCAGAGAATCTAACGGAATGCGTGAGACTGTATCACCTGTCCTGTCTTCCACTTTTAAAGATAGTGGTGTCAGTAGGACTGACCCGAATACTTCAAAGCTGCAATAATCATCATCCAAACCAGTATGCTTCCTTCCTTTTCCCTCCTTTCCTTATTTTCTTTTGTTGTTGTTGTTGTTATTAGTATTAGTATTATTTTTGTAATGCGCATATATATATATATATATATATATATATATATATATATATATATATATATATATATATGTGTATATATGTATATATGTATATATATATATATATATGTCTGATAGTAAATGTTCTGCCCCAGTGATTCTGTTATTCTGATGTTTCACAACTGTCCTCCAACTTGTGCAGGAGTGGACCTCCTGGTGGACCAACCGCTGACCACAGAGAGCCTCATGTCACTAGTGGAGCTGACACGGTTCGAGACGTTAACCCCGCGCTTCTCGGCCACAGTGCCACCGTGCTGGGTGGAGGTGCAGCAAGAGCAGCAGCAGCGCCGCCACCCACAGCACCTTCACCAGCAGCATCACGGAGATGCAGCCCAACACACCCGCACCTGGAAGCTTTTGTAATGTGTACACACGTATGTGTGTACACATTACAAAAGCTTCCAGGTGCGGGTGTGTTGGGCTGCATCTCCGTGATGCTGCTGGTGAAGGTGCTGTGGGTGGCGGCGCTGCTGCTGCTCTTGCTGCACCTCCACCCAGCACGGTGGCACTGTGGCCGAGAAGCGCGGGGTTAACGTCTCGAACCGTGTCAGCTCCACTAGTGACATGAGGCTCTCTGTGGTCAGCGGTTGGTCCACCAGGAGGTCCACTCCTGCACAAGTTGGGGGACAGTTGTGAAACATCAGAATAACAGAATCACTGGGGCAGAACATTTACTATCAGACCATGTGGTCTGCAATGCCAACCCACTTCACCCAACTAGCCCATGAAATAAGGAATAGTAATCCTACGTATGCATCAACATTCATTATAATAATGAATGTTATAATAATTGTAATGTGTGTGTTAGGACTGCAAGATATTTTGTTTCAGCATTGACATCATGTCACATCACAGGACATGTGATGTAAACGCTACAACTTTTTTTGCTGCTTGATACAAAAAGGAAAACTTGCATGGTTCTCATTTTCCATGTCTAATGTCACCAGCCGACCCTTTCCCTTTAAGACAGGTGGTCATGTGGGCAACGTGTGTATGTTGTCTCCCGTGTGTGTGTGTAGAGAAGTATTGTAAACGACAGGTGCAGCAGACACAGTGATGCACATGCTTTTCCATGGGTAGTGAAGCTACAGTAGTCAGTGTGTGTTTGCTGCAAAGATGAAATAAAGCACCTGATTAATGCAACGTTATCACAATGTCTCCCGACCATTCTTCACCGCAGAGTTACCAGACTAGAAGCTGTCTACCAGCTAGTAGCCAGGCTACATCTAACTGAGTTAGATGTAAATCACATCTAACTCGAGACATCTAAAACGAGATGATACATCTCAAGTGGTTTATTCTAATAAACAAATGTTGAACACATGCAGGCTCTGCATGCACAGCCAACCACCAAACACAATCAATGTTGATCAATTTATCAAACAAACAAAGCAGCAGTCAAACAACCTGAAAATGATTGAGTGACAAAAAGGGGCAACATAATGGAGCCCTTTTATTTTCGGGGAAGCAACATGCATGCATTATTAATATCAGTGACTTTAGCCTGGATTGATAGAGTATTATATGAATACATTGGTGCCATGTGAGTCAACCAGTGTATTTAACTACACAATTTCCCTCTCCAAAATTACATCAGAAGAGTAGTCAAAGCGCTTACTTGCTTTTGTCTTTGTAAAGCATTAAAGTTCAACAAAGAATGGTTCACATAAGAAAACGTTCTTCTATTTCTATTTTCTGTGCAGATGCACTCCACTACCAAATCACCCCAGTAATTTAAGTAATGCTTTATTATTTCCAAAAACAGCTAGTCAAGTCATAACGCAGGAAAAAATATATTGCAATGTCCGTTTTTTTTTTTTTTCCCCAATATCGTAAAGCCTTAGTGTTTGTAGGCCTAGGTGCGGCGCTGTCCTAGGTGCTGAAATCGATAGACAGACCGGAGGGAAAAACAGCCTGGGACAGCCCTAGGTGTCAGACAGTAAATGTTGGTATATTGACCCCAGATTCAAGAGTGTGCAATTGTGTGTTGAACAGGTGCACTTGAAGTTTGACATCAATCCGTACGACCCGGCCATCCTGAGGCAGCTGATTGTGTGTGGTGGTGAACAGAGCCAGCAGACACTCACCGAGTCTCGGAGACCAACTCTGGCGTGGCTCGAGGAGTCATCCTCCTGCTCTGACCTGCCCAAGCTAGAGGGAGACAGGTGAAACACACACACACACACACACACACACACACAGACACACACAGACACAGACACACACAGACACAGACACAGACACACACACACACACACACACACACACACACACACACACACACACACACACACAGCGCAAGACAACTTCCTGTGAGTCTATGGTTGTTGCCGGGCAACTGGAGTTTTTGCATGGACATTTTGATAGAATGTACTTAAACACTTCGTGAGTAACTTCTCCATAGCATGGACATGCCAGCGAATTGTATTGTATCTTTTCATAAACAATAACATCAACAACAAAAGTGTGGATGACTGGAAAGAGAGTGGCCACAAACTGCGACCCAGCCACTCCGTACTTCTACTGTAGGAATGTTGTGCAGGCATTTCCCTGTAAGGCTTAGGCCCTAGCCGTTTTGGGCACCATCTAAGCCAAATTAATGTAAAATCAATGTGAGCATCAAAACTAACTAAAAAACATTTCTCAGATTTAATGATTGTAGTTGTTCCCAAGTGGACTTCTTCAGCAAGTTTTGGCTTTTTTATTTGTGTTATTTAATTATCATCTGCTTCAGCTTTTCCAACGTTTTAGACACAGATATGGTGGTAATAATAATGGTCCAAGATGATGTGAATTTTTTTTTTTTAAATAAATAAATTTATCCAGGAAGGACCCCTAAACCCCCTGCCAAATACGTGGAAGTCTTCCACAAACTGAGGGAAAACTCTGTTGTGTGTGTCAGTGAATGAGTCACAGTTCTCAATTTGTTTTTATAATTTTAGTCATGTTTTTAACCATTACTTATTTTCCAGTGATGACCAGTTGGAGGATTCAGATAGTGATGAGCATTCCCGATCAGAGTCCGTTACAGGTATGAAGACTTGAATTTTCCCTGTTTGTCATTTCCTTGTTGTTCGGATTTGGATAAACCGTATCTGAAGCTACGTGAATATATTTAAAAACGCACATCTCTTCATGTTAGGCCTCATTGAAATATAATTTGCCATCATTGGTGTCAGGTTCTAGACAGGAAAGACCTCCAACCTGTTCTCTTGCCTCTCTTGTTCCAGGCCAGCAGTCCCAGTGGGAGGGCATGGATGTCAGCCTGGGGGTGACGTCTCTGAGTGTGCTCCAGCAGCCAGAGAAGCTCCAGTGGGAGGTGGTGGCCAGTGTGCTGGAGGACACGGTCAAGGACCTGGAGGAATTGGGTGCCAACCCTTCACTAAACCAAGCCAAGGCCCATAGCCAGGCCAAAGCAAAGGACAAGGTCTCTGACCACCACAACATTCCCTTCCCCTGCCTGCTGGCCGGAGGCCTGCTTAGCTACCGCTCAGCATCCAGCACCCCCATGGCTGGACCCCCACCCACAGCCCCAGCTACAACACGCAGGACCACAGATGGTCCCCTTAGGACTCAGGGCCCTGACCCCTCCCACCCTGGGCCTCTACAGGACCAGGGCCCCATGGAGATAGAGACCTGCAACCCCCAGACTGCAGCCCAGGAGCAGGGCTTCTCTAACCTAGTAGGTTCCCATCCACCAAGCCCCTCTTCTCTGCCGGCTGTGCGCAGGACTATACCTGTGCTGCTGCTGTACAGTATCAGAGAGGTGGATGACAAGTCCTCAGGGCAGGTGTTTGCTCAAATGAACAACCTAATGAGCAAGGGGCTCCACGAGGAGGGCTTCACTGTGCCACAGATTATAGAGATGGAGTTTGACACACACGAGCAGCTTCTTCTTCAGGATCCACCCATCACTTACATTCAGCAGTTTGCTGATGCAGCAACTAATCTGGCAGGGTTAGACGGTCACATGGACAAATGGAGCACACTGGCTGCAGCAACTGCGTCCGCCCCGCCTCGACCTGGAGCACTGGTGCAGTGCTTGAGGCTGCCCAAACAGCTGGAAGAGGAGAATCTTTATGTGGACTCTATCACGCCCTGCTGGGATGGTGTGCACCTTCTGGTGGGCCTGCAACCATGTGGCGCTGAATCTCTGAGCGCTACAAACCAAGTGGAGGCCCTCAACAATCTCAACCGCCTGCACTCTGCCCTCTGCAGCCAGCGCAAAGGAGACTCCCTCCACTCAGTGGCCAATGGGGTGGAAGGCCACCACTCAGGGGGGTCACCACCTCAGACCCCCCTCATTCTGCCCCCGGGAGACCACCAGCAGCAGCAGCAGAGGGCCCCAAATGGTGGGAGTGGAGGCTATCTTGCACTCTACAAGCTCAACTACTCCACACGTATTGTCACCTTGGACGAGGAACCTGTCAAGGTGCAACAGATCTGGGACCCCTGTGATGCCATCACCTCTCTCATTTTGCTTCCTCCAGATGTGCTTGATAGCAGGGAGGATGACAGTGAAGAGGCTCCTGAGGAGGCTCACTCCTCCGGGTCCAAAAATGGCTCCTCTGGGTTCGGAGCGGGCCCGGCCGGCTCTGCTGCCTCTGGAACTGGGACTGCATGTGGAGCAGCAACAACTAGCAGCAGCGCTACTGTCACCTGCCCCTCGGCCTCTGCCTGGGGCCACAAAGAGTGCAAGCGGTTAGATGTGACTGGCCTGGGCCACCTAGTGGTCACCACACAGGCTGGGTACATTATGATACTGGACCTGTCCACGTTGGAGGTCCTGGCCAAGGTGGAGCCGCCTATAAAGGAGGGCTCAGCAGAGGAGACGGACCCCTTTGTCTCAGTTACCTATTGCTCTGGGACCGACCGCCTTTGTGCCTGTACCAAAGGTGAGTGCTTCCTTCCTGGACCCGTTTCCCTGCAGACAGCAGCACTGTTGACTACTGGGATGCATAGGCTGGCTTTAACTTGCACTGATGAATGATGATGATGTTTTCTCAACATATCTTTATGGCAAATCAGTTTATATAACTCATTCTATCCATATATTGTTGTGGTTCAGCACCTGCATGTAGATGAGTTGACATTGTAAACTTACTTCAACTGTATACTGTAAAGATAAATGAACTGAGGTTAGCGTTGAAATAGAAGTGAAAGAATTTGTATGTATTAATTATGTTTCTTTCCCCTTCTCAAGGTGGAGAACTTCATTTCCTTCAAATTGGAGGTGTATGTGACGATATAGATGATGGAGACATGTTTATTGATGGCCCCCTTTCTAAAGGGGCTGAACTGCTGCTTGAGGGGGCCAAGCCCTGCTCCAACCCCTCTAGTCCTGGGATCACGGGTAAAACTGACACAAGACACACTCGGCCATTCATTAGCCACAGTGGGTTGGCCACATGGTCTGATAGTAAATGGTCTGCCCCAGTGATTCTGTTATTCTGATGTTTCACAACTGTCCCCCAACTTGTGCAGGAGTGGACCTCCTGGTGGACCAACCGCTGACCACAGAGAGCCTCATGTCACTAGTGGAGCTGACACGGTTCGAGACGTTAACCCCGCGCTTCTCGGCCACAGTGCCACCGTGCTGGGTGGAGGTGCAGCAAGAGCAGCAGCAGCGCCGCCACCCACAGCACCTTCACCAGCAGCATCACGGAGATGCAGCCCAACACACCCGCACCTGGAAGCTTCAGACTGACGGGTAGCTTTGACTTTATTGGTATTTTCAGGCAAAAGGAATGGGTAATATGGGCAACAGTAGTTGACCTTTCACTGTCCTATGCAATGGGTTATAGGCACACATATGTAGTCAATTTCTATTAGTATTTCACATATTGACCTCATAGTTTTAAGGTAAAGGGCAATTTCTCCATACGGTTTATTTCATTGATAATTACAGTCCAGTCATTTTGGAGGTTTTGTCTGCAGCCATTTCCACATGATGGCTTTCTTGCTAGCAACAAGTTTTTAAAGAGATCTTCTCCTTTCCAAGAGTTTATCTGGGTCATATAATATAATATGACAAAAGAACAATTGATTTCTTTCCAAAAATGTTCATTATTTCTCTATCAATCTTGCCTTAATATGAAAAAAATTAAAGGCAGGCCACACAAATATGAAAATGGCCATTTCAGTATTCTTGCTTGCTTCTCCAGGTGAAACCTTTTGCAGATCTTAAACCATACACTAAGGCCTACCTTGGCCCAATGGTTTGGTTTATCCAAATTATAATCCTGCTGTCTGTAGTTGTCCATTATAGACCGTGCAGGTAAATCAAATTGCATTCTTTCGAAATCTTCCACTTAGCTGCCCCCATGTTTAGATAGTTGTAGGGTCTTACATTTTAGCCTAGATTATCATATTTCATTCACTATATTCAGTAGTAGGAACTTACATTGTAGCTTGTTTCACCGCTGCCAACTGCAGCTGTGAAATACTGGACCAATGTCAAAGATTGTTCTCATCAGACACAAACACATAGGAAAATAGGTTACATTTTGACTTAAATATTTTCATTTTTACTGTAAATTCATATCTGTTCCAAATATTGGTTATCGGTTTCATTAACTACTATAATCGGTATCGGCCTTGAAAAACCAGTATTGGTCGATCCCCAATTTGGTGACCTGCATTGTCTTTGCAGCTCCAGCTGGGACGAGCATGTATTTGAGCTGGTGCTGCCCAAGGCCTGCATGGTGGGCCATGTTGACTTCAAGTTCCTCCTGAATGCCAACATCGTCAACATTCCTCAGATCCAGGTCACTTTACTGAAGAACAAAGCACCCGGGCTGGGCAAAGTCAGTGGTAAGGACACTGCTTATGTATTCTTTTTGATCAGGTATACCATATTTCTTTTGCAACTTTGGTGTTTCAAGATGTTCCTTTTGTCTTTCGAATAGCAGCTAAAATGAATTGGGGCGTTTTGAATATGGAACCACTATCTGTGTTTAAATGTTGCCTCTCATGTCTGTAACAGAGACAGCGGTGGACAGACAGATCTCCTTCCCCCTCTCCAGTGTCCTCCATGCTAACGGGGAAAGGAACGGCCAGCCCCTTTTGCATGACTTCACAGAGGACATCCAGTTTATGGACATAGAAGAGACATCAGGTAAAGAATACAACCAGCTAGGGCTGGGCAATATATTGATATTATATTGATATTGTGATATGAGACTGGATATCATCTTAGACTTTGGATATCATAATATGGCAGTTGTCTTTTCCTGGTTTTGAAGGCTGCATTCCATTAAAGTGATGTTATTCATGTGTTTGCTGTAGGCTCCATGCTGTGTCCATTCCTAGAGGACCACAAGGAGGACATCCTGTGTGGTCCAGTGTGGCTGGCCAGTGGGCTGGACCTCTCTGGCCATGCGGGCATGCTCAGCCTCACCAGCCCCAAGCTGGTCAAAGGTAACAACAGTCACATCAACACATTTCTGTGAAGTCACTGCCCCATCCCTGACCACAACCTGACAGTTTTTTTGTGCTCAGGAAGATGATATGAAGAATCCTCCATGAAGTGTCTGTTTTTCTCAGTTGTCCCATTGCACTTTCCACTGCAGGCATGGCAGGAGGCAAGTACCGCTCATTCCTGGTTCACATCAAAGCAGTGAGTGACAGGGCCATGGAGGAGAGTCCCCGGCCTGTGGTGAGGATGCCCAGTGCCAAGCCCCATAGCACCAAAGCCCACTCACTGTCTACCCTGCTGCAACGGGCTCAGGCCTCCAAGGTACAAATCCACAGCTTCTAGTCTTTTTTTTTTTTTTTAGAGATGGGTTCATATTTTTTCACATCTGTTTTAAAACAAAACTTACATGCCTATATTAACATTGCTGTAATGATTGCTCCTGTTCATACTGGCCATTAAGAGATTTCCTCCTAGTGTGCTTCCAAAGTAAGTGCTGGGGGACAAAATCCACAGTTCTAGTTCGGTCCAAGAATATATTCTGAAGTTTATCTTAAGTTAGTATGAGGCTTTAATACTTATTTAAATCAAGTGAGTTTCTTTCTATTTACAGTCCATTAAGTGCAGTCTTACGCTTTTTATATTTTGCCAGACAGTGTTTCCTTGTTCCACCCCAGTAGAAGGTCTGCTGCTATGCCGGCTTTGTTTATTTACAGAACCAGACAAAGGCGGCATAATGCTGCCCCAGTGTGTGACTTCACATAGCATGCCGGCATTCGCTAGCAAAAGAGGAGTAACGTGTAATGCAACAGGGCGGCGTCTAATTTGTGAGCCATCCTCGCTGTTGAATCAATCACACTAACCTGACCGGACCCACAAACCGCCAACTTTATGCATTCTAGGAGTACAGTTATCAGTAGAGAAGACATAGACAGACTGAGCACTGCGGCACCCGCGTATGTATCTGTCTGAGAGAGAGCGAGTGGAAGAGAAGGTGGACTATTGCATACATTGTTTCTGTAAGTTGTTAATAACTTCAGCTACTCAGGACGCTGCTTTGCCACTTTTTGACCTTCCTGTGGGTCGACTCAGATATCCTACTGCATCATACTTTTCACAAAGACGTCGGATCGGTGCTGTTACGGCTCTGCCACTACCTCTGCTGCCGGCTAAAAGGCGCAACAATTCCCCCATTCCGTCTTTGTAACTTTGACACAGACGGCGAGGCGGCTTAAAAGCACTACAGTCCCGCCTTAAAGAGGCTGTGTGAAAGGAGCTATAGTAACACTCAGCAGAAACTCTGTCCTAAAAAGACAGTAACTTTAGAAGATACTCACTTGAGTTGACTTAGACTGCTAAAGACCCCTATTTATTTCAGATAGACTTATTGCCTAACTTATTTTTAAAGTAATGTATTTTTGGCACAGAACGAGGACTGTGGGTTTTGTCCAGCATCACTTCCATTGGAATCGTGTTATGAAGGGATCTCCTCAGGGCAGGGATGAACAGGAGGAATGATTACAGCAAGCAAAAACAGTTTGGATGTGCATATGGGTATCTGACTGAGGGACGTGAAACATTTTGAACCTATCCTTTACAAACAAAATTGTACATATTTAATCAGATACATTTCAAACTGTCAAAAATATCCAAAGTCATAATTGTCATAATTTTGTTGGCATTGTTTAATGAACTGTTATCAGTAATGTAAAGCCATTAAAGCAAAATGAATAATTAGTCCACAATTTCGTGTGTGTGTGTGTGTGTGTGTGTGTGTGTGTGTGTGTGTGTGTGTGTGTGTGTGTGTGTGTGTGTGTGTGTGTAGGTCTCTGCAGTGAAAAGCGAAACAGCTGCACCTTTGAAAAAAGTAGAAAACCTGCGAGGATGTGACCTGCTGCAGGAAGCTTCAGTCACAATCAGACGGTTTAAGAAGACGTCAATGCCCAAAGAAAGGTCAGATTACTGTTGAGGGGCAGGTCATCAGGTTCTGTTTACACTGTCAAAATGTCTTCATGGTGAACACTTAACAAAGCAAGAATTACGCAAGACATACGCTTGGTAAAATTGTCTGGATGGTTCCCACATGCTGTCGACTCCTCACTAGAATCCGAAATCAGTGTGAGCCAGGCCACCTCGGCATGTGGTCTCCATCATGATCCGATCTGGGAGCATACAGGCTTGGCAGATAATGCGTCCTGGCATGATCGGAGGACAAACATCGCATTAAAAAGACAAGTGTAACCACGGCCAGTGTCTCCTCAGTTTGCCTTTGTCTCTACTGTACATATTGCAGAAGAACTTTTAACCAACTGTCTTTATGTTCTTCTGTGCTTTTCAGGGTCCAACGCTGTGCTATGCTGCAGTTCCCAGACTTCCATGAGAAGCTGCTGGACGCGCTGTGTCGGCGGACCGAGGACAGCCCGGCCACGGAGCACGCCCAAAGCCTCATCCTAGACATCTTATGCTGGCTGGCTGGGGTTTTCTCCAACGGACCCTGCAGGTAGGACTAAAGCTCCAGCACAGCAAATAAGACTGCATCATCTAGGACATCTAGGTCACACATTACTTCCACTTTGACATTTTACAGACAAGTAATACACTATATCATGTGGCTTCTTTTTAGTTTAAGAGAAGGAAAAGAGGGCCTGCTGGTGAAAACCCGAACACGGCTAACGGATATTGTGCGGATGTGTTTCTTCGAGGCTGGCCGGAGTATAGCGCACAAATGTGCTCGCTTTCTTGCACTTTGTATCAGGTAAGAAGCATGGTTGATTTCAGTGATGGTGCTTTTAGCTCTTTTCCAGAAACTTTAAGACTGTGTAGCGTAAATGCCTTAATATTTGGACACCAAAATATGTGGCGTACTCACAGTATTGGAACAAAGATTAAGTAGAGCGATTACACTCACTTCTGGAAATTATAGATGATTAACAAAATTTAACTTGCTTTAAATTCACCTCGGGGGCATGAATGAATGAATTCAGTCTCAATCTGGAGATGACATTCTTGGCTCCTAAATGGCGACCTTAATACCTTATACACACAACTTCTTTATCAGTTACCCCAAATTATTTTTAATTAATTAATTGTTAAATTGATTTAGAAAAATGTAACATAAATCCAACATATTGGCAAATATAAATCAGCCTATTCGTGAAAAAAAAAAACACATTGATGATAGGCTAACTGGCCGATAGGTAATAATAATAATAATAATAATAATAATAATAATAAGAACTTTATTTGTATAGCACCTTTTTAAAAACAACAGCTTACAAAGTGCTTTAACAGAAGAAACAAAAGCATAAATAAAACATAAATATACACAGCACATCAGTACTAGGGCTTTGACTTTTGCCCAGAAATCATATTTGAAGTTTGTTTGTTTATTAATATTCAAATATATTTGAATATTTATTAATAATATTTTGACCATTAAATGCCTTCAGTAAGACTTATATTGGTATCAAACTTTGTATATGTTCTGTCCACCAGAGGGCATTGTATCAGTCAATAGGCAGGCAATGATGTTTCCAGAAGAAAAACACACTGCCACCACTGTTTTTTTATTAAAAGTCAGACCCTGGATTAAACACAAACAGTCTGCTTTCAACAGGAAGGTCGGATATTTCACCGTAGCCTACGTAAGTGGTCTGATGTTTATACCTTTGCACTGTGTGTGTGTGTGTGTGTGTGTGTGTGTGTGTGTGTGTGTGTGTGTGTGTGTGTGTTAGAGTGACTGTGATTACCGGTAGCTTCAGAGTGAGTAGTGACTCTAGAGTCATAGTGAGAGAAACAAAGTGTCTCCTCTGTTCTTTCTGACCACGATGGAAATCTGGAGCAGGAGAAGTTAACCCTCTCCTTGATTTCATGTTGTTGATGGAGAACCAGGAGAAGTTAACCCTCTCATTGATTTCATGTTGTTGATGAAGGAGAATCAGGAGAAGTTAACCCTCTCCTTGATTTCATGTTGTTGATGAAGGAGAAACAGGAGAAGTTAACCCTCTCCTTGATTTCATGTTGTTATAGAGAAGGAGAACCAGGAGAAGTTAACCCTCTCCTTGATTTCATGTTGTTATAGAGAAGGAGAACCAGGAGAAGTTAACCCTCTCCTTGATTTCATGTTGTTATAGAGAAGGAGAACCAGGAGAAGTTAACCCTCTCCTTGATTTCATGTTGTTGATGGAGAAGGAGAACTAGGAGAAGTTAACCCTCTCCTTGATTTCATGTTGTTGATGGAGAAGGAGAACTAGGAGAAGTTAACCCTCTCCTTGATTTCATGTTGTTGATGGAGAAGGAGAACCAGGAGAAGTTAACCCTCTCTTTGATTTCATGTTGTTATAGAGAAGGATAAACAGGAGAAGTTAACCCTCTCTTTGATTTCATGTTGTTATAGAGAAGGAGAAACAGGAGAAGTTAACCCTCTCTTTGATTTCATGTTGTTATAGAGAAGGAGAACCAGGAGAAGTTAACCCTCTCCTTGATTTCATGTTGTTGATGAAGGAGAACCAGGAGAAGTTAACCCTCTCTTTGATTTCATGTTGTTGATGAAGGAGAACCAGGAGAAGTTAACCCTCTCCTTGATTTCATGTTGTTGATGAAGGAGAAACAGGAGAAGTTAACCCTCTCCTTGATTTCATGTTGTTGATGAAGGAGAACCAGGAGAAGTTAACCCTCTCCTTGATTTCATGTTGTTATAGAGAAGGAGAACCAGGAGAAGTTAACCCTCTCCTTGATTTCATGTTGTTGATGAAGGAGAACCAGGAGAAGTTAACCCTCTCCTTGATTTCATGTTGTTATAGAGAAGGAGAACCAGGAGAAGTTAACCCTCTCCTTGATTTCATGTTGTTGATGGAGAAGGAGAACCAGGAGAAGTTAACCCTCTCTTTGATTTCATGTTGTTATAGAGAAGGAGAACCAGGAGAAGTTAACCCTCTCCTTGATCTCATGTTGTTGATGGAGAAGGAGAACCAGGAAATGAGTGGGGGGAAATGCAACGCTACCACTCTACGGCCGAGCGAGAGTTACATTTTGAAATGCGTGAAAAAGCCTCGGAATCTGAATTGAAAACAACGTTTACAAGCAAACGCATTTACAAAAAACAATGCCCATAACAGGTTCGAATATTAAGGGCTGCCTAATATTCGTTCGAATATCAATATCTTTTTTTAATATTTGAATTATGTTCGAATAATAACATCGCCACCCAAGTGTTGCTGGGAAATACAATTTAAAAAGTAACTTAATGCCTCAACACTGCACACAGTCTACAGTTTATACGGACAAATGCAATGCATTGCAGCAAAACACACATGCTGAATATTCTGATTGGAATATTACCTGTATATAGAAGCAAACTTTCTTTCAGATCACATATCCTGCGTCATTAATTGTTGTGTTTGCCGTGTTGCATTCCTTCGCCCAAGAGTACCTGAACTTGGATTTATTCAGTGAGCAGTGGCCTAATTTAGGTTTAATTTAAGTTTCCATAGTTACAAAGGCCTATATGATGAAGTAGTTGTTCGTTCTTGATCACTTGTGCATTTTGGGGTTTATATGGCAATAATAATGAACATACTGTTGTATTTCTTGCTGTAGCAATGGGAAAGGGGAGCCGAGTCAACAGGGTTTTGGCGTGAGTCTCCTGAAGGCTATGCTTGACAATATGCCTTACTTGCCTGCAGCAGCAACAGGTGGTAAGTAACTGAACAACAATAAAGAACAACATACCCCAGTATTTCTTTTCTCACCTGTCCCTCTCCTTTCTGCTTTCAGGCTCGGTGTTCTGGTACTTTGTGTTGCTGAACTATGTGAAGGAAGAGGACCTGGCGGGCTGCAGCACCGCCTGCGCTGGCCTGCTCACCACCATCTCTCGCCAGCTGCAGGACCGCCTCACCCCGCTGGAGGCACTGCTGCAGACCAGGTACTTCTCCCTGTCCAGTACAGGAGAGGCTTACAACCTCTGCAGGCTACAGCTGCACAAACAAGACAATTTTGTGCACATCCATGTAGTTGCTGCTGCAGGACCGAAAAGTGAATGTTTAAAGAACGCCAAACACTATTTAATACAATTACTTAACTTGTAATAAGTAAGTACCAGTAGTACTGCTGAAGTGATGCTCATTTATACTACTTGGTAAATGGCATATAGACTGCATTTCTAGTCTACAGTACAGTTTCTAGTCTTAACGACCACTCAAAGTGCTTTACACACTACAGGCACCATTCACCCTACTCAAACACACATTGACACACTTGTGGCCCAGGCTGCCATACAAGGTCATGCTCATCAGATAAACATTCACACACCGATGGTGCAGAATCAGGAGCAGTTTGGGGTTCAGTATCTTGCCCTGAGACAATTCAACATGTTGACTGCAGGGGCCAGGGATCAAACAAATTCAGTATGGTCTCATTAGCGGTGTCCTTACTTCCTTGATCATTCTACCCTAACACAATCATCTTCCCTCTCCTTTTCCATCCCCTGTCCACTTCCTTCAAGGTACGGCCTGTACAGCTCTCCGTTTGACCCTGTGCTGTTTGACCTGGAGGTCAGTGGTTCCTCCTGTAAGAATGCCTTCAACAGCAGCATCGGAGTCCAGTCAGATGAGATCGACCTCTCTGACATTCTGTCAGGTATTAGCTATGCACTGATTCACATGTTAAGCCATGCTATTATAAAGTTATATATAAAGATATTATAAATATCAAAGAAGATTACTTTAAAATTGTTTGAACTTGTCCAATATATTTTGGCCATTTACTGAAAAGAAAAGACTATTGAAAAGGAAAGACTCAAGAAAATTACAAGTACCTCAACATTTGTCCTGAAGTACAGTACTGGAGTAAATGTACTTAGTTACATTCCACCACTGGCACTGAGTTGTAAGCAGTGTATAATGTGAATGTGATGGTTTGTGATGTGTGTCCTGCAGGGAATGGAAAAGTAAGCAGCTGTGCAGCAGCAGAAGGCAGCTTCACAGCATTGACAGGACTCCTGGAGGTAGAGCCTTTGCACTTTACTTGTATCTCCACTAGTGACGGCACACGGGTGGAACGAGATGACGCCAGCATGTTCACCGGTAAACATGACTTTTCTTTCATTTCATTTCACTTGTCTTTGGCTCATTAAACCGGTCATTGCCTGAACTTCTACTCTTTAATTCCAGTGAGTACATTTGGCGTGACGCCTGCGGTGGGCGGTCTGTCGACAGGAACGGTTGGTGAAGCTTCTACAGCTCTGAGCTCTGCAGCCCAGGTGGCCCTGCAGTCGCTGTCCCACGCCATGGTGTCTGCAGAGCAGCAGCTGCAGGTCCTGCAGGAGAAACAGCAGCAGCTGCTGAAGCTGCAGCAGCAGGTCAGAGAGAGAGACACACGCACGCACGCACGCACGTAAAAAACGCACGTCAAAAACATGAGTGAGTTGGTTCATTCTCCCGGTTCAGTGACACTACTCAAGTTAATTAACCGACTCTTCGGTCAGTTCGTCAACACACGTGTTGAAGTGCTGCGAGTCAACCTCCTCTAATTTAGCTAGAGCCAGTCAAAAGATAGCATGGCAACTGCAGATGTAGCAGACCCATCAACAGAACTTGAGCCCCCTCCTCTTTCACTGAAGTGTGTGAAAGTGTGGAAGTATTTTGGATTTCCAGTGAGTTATGTTGACAACGTTCGTGTTGTCGACAAAAAAGCCACAGTTTGCAAGCTCTGCTATGTGCGTGTACCATATTCTTCCACTGGCAGCACGACTAACATGGCAGTTATCTGTGTGGTATATGTTCAACTGTTGGGAAATAGTTTGTTAAGACACTTAGTTGTTGAGAGAAGACTATGGACATGGCTGTGTTAGAGAGCTGCAGGAGGAGGTCTCACTCTTCTTTAAATTCTGCTGTATTTTTGCTTTCTGCCTACTGCAACTTTGAGGACTATTCTGACTACAGACTCAGTCCCGTATTTGTATTGCCTAATGTTTATCTTATCCATGGTACGGTACATATCTCACTCCTTGGAGTCAGTATAAATGTTAGAGAAAATAAGTAGGCCATGCATAAAAATGACTTAATTGATCTGGCAAAAAAACCTGTAAAATAAAGTGTTACAGGTTAATAAAGTCTCATGTACTAGAGGGAGCAGGGGACATTACTTTACGTACATGTCTGTTGTGGGAAAGAACTAATATTGTAGCATGAAAACAATATTTAATATGTCATCATGTCTAGCAATCCTTATAATTGATTGAATTGATATGGAAGCCCTTTTTCTGTGATTTAATAGAGGTTGTGGTGGTAGTTTCTCTCACCACCACTAATTGAGCTACTCAACATTTGAATGGGGAATAGAGTGAACAAATTCTTTGATTAAGAAGAAGACAAGAATACATTATTACAGAAGGGTACATAAAGTATGTTGTGACATATACACTACCGGTCAAAAGTTTGAGGCCACTTAGAAATGTCCATTCCAGACAGAATAGCAGCTGAGATCAGTTGCATTGTTTTTTAATCAGGGCAGCAGTTTTCAGATTACATCATGTGTTTACAGCATGTCAAAAGGCTTCTCGACTGTTGGAGACAGAAGTGGCTGAAGAAAGGCTTGAAATCCATGCATCCATTATCAATGAGATCAGGCTCACCCCAGAGTGTCAGAGTATATGGGAGCTGTACTACTTTTAATTTGGGTATGACGTTTAGACCAAAAAGCATGGATTTCAAGCCTTTCTTCAGCCACTTCTGTCTCCAACAGTCGAGAAGCCTTTTGACATGCTGTAAACACATGATGTAATCTGAAAACTGCTGCCCTGATTAAAAAAACAATGCAACTGATCTCAGCTGCTATTCTGTCTGGAATGGACATTTCTAAGTGACCCCAAACTTTTGACCGGTAGTGTACACATTACACACACAGGCCCAAATCACACACGCATGCACAGGACCCATACACTTGCATTAAATGGAGAAACATTTCATCAGAAACTTTGGGCTTTTATATGACTACAGGAGTATCCAGGTGTAGAATGTTTGTCTGCAAGTGATGATGCTGTTATAATACCTTGTGGTTAATAAATAGCT
>CM042326.1:645000-702500 GCA_023566125.1 Zingel zingel | reverse complement strand
TATCTGTAAAGTGTACTGAGATAACTTCTGTTACGATTTGACACTATGAATAAAATTGAATTGAATTAAATTGAATTTGTTGGGGACTATTTTCAGCACTGATTGATTCACATTTGATGCTCTCCTGTTCTTGTTTACCAGATACAATCTGGCTTGCCATCGGCTGGAGACCCTTCTGCAGAACATTGACCTGCCGCCTCTCAACAGCGCTAATAATGCCCAGTACTTCTTACGAAAGCCAGACAAGGTGGTGGAAGAGGACCAGCGTGTTTTCTCAGCGTACCAGGACTGCATCCAGCTGCAGCTGCAACTCAACCTGGCTCACCACGCTGTCCAGCGGCTGCGTGTGTCATTGGGGGCCAGCCGCAGGTTGCTCCCCACAGGCGGGGCTCTGGAGGCCCAGGAACTGGTCCACAACTCCTCCACAGAGCAGCTGAGGACTATCATCCGCTACCTTTTGGACACACTGCTCAGCCTGCTGCACTCCAACAATGGTGAGCAGGGAAGAAGACACAGCTGGCTCTGCTGGTCCATCAAGTGTTTGATTTGGGAGATGACAGGGTTACAAATGCTTGGATTGTTCCCCCTGAATTAGGGATAGACCTATTATTGGTTCGTTTTTTTTTGTCAGTTTGCGGATTGTCTGTATCTGCGTTTTCATGTCTCTCTCTCCCCCCAACAACACTTTTTGACTCTCTGTTACTGGGGATTATGTTGAAAGTTTGTCATTTATTAAATAATTGCTTAAAGCCTTTAAACAAGTTTGTAACATTCAAAAATCTTAATTTTGACTTAAAGATTTTCATGTTGACTGTAAATGCATATCGGTTCCATATAGGGCTGCAGCTATCGATTCTTTTTGTAATCGATTAATCTAGCACTTAATCGATCGATTAATCGATTAATCTGATTTTTTTTTTTTTTTTTAATTTTTAAATTTTTTTTTTTTATGTTTTTAAACAACCAAAACTAGACCTATATGTAAATATTAGTTATACTTAACCTATTTTCATTTATATATTTGATTATAATGTCACACAGCTCTGTTACACTTATGCTATTAGATCGTTGATTTTTTGTAATCGAATTATTCGAGTTATTCGAGGAATCGTTTCAGCCCTAGTTCCATATATCGGTTATCAGTTTCATTAACTACTAATAATCGGTATAAGCCTTGAAAAAACCCAGTATCGGTCGATCCCTACCCTGAATCTCGACCCATGGAAGATGGACAGCGTTCTGCTCACATTGTTGGTTCACACTTCATTGGTGTGTCTGTGTATTTTCAGGCCACTCTGTGCCCTCGGTGCTCCAGAGTACCTTCCATGCCCAGGCCTGTGAGGAGCTCTTCAAACACCTCTGCATCAGCGGGACACCTAAGATCCGTCTTCACGCCGGCCTCCTGTTGGTTCAGCTGTGTGGAGGCGAGCGTTGGTGGGGCCAGTTCCTCTCCAACGTACTGCAGGAGCTCTACAACTCTGAACAACTGCTCATCTTCCCTCAGGACAGGTAGGCGCTGTCAGTTTCCATACACTCACCACAGTTTCTATTCACATTATTCCAGTGCTGTTTGAAACACTGATGATCGCAGACTCACTCAGTGGTACTTATTAATTTTAAGTCCATCCTTGATCTGCTCCGCTTCTATCTTTCTTGGTTTACCTCACAATAAAACTAGCCAATATGGTTTGTGCTCAAATGACACCCTTTAACTCTCCATCCCTAAGGTTCACACTGAAATGGGGAAATGGGCCTTTTAAGTTAAAAGATAGATATATAGATAGATATATATATATATATATATATATATATATATATATATATATATATATATATATATACACACACACACACACACACACACACACACACACACACACACACACACACACACACACACACACACATATAGTAAGTATTAAGTGTACAGCTTGTATAACAGTGTAAATGTGCTGTCCCCTCAAAATAACTCAACACACAGCCATTAATGTCTAAACAGCTGGCAACAAAAGTGAGTACACCACTATGTTAATTCCCATAGAGGCAGGCAGATTTTTATTTTGAAAGGCCAGTTATTTCATGGATCCAGGATACTATGCATCCTGATAAAGTTCCCTTGGCCCCCACATCATCACATCCCCTTCACCATACCTAGAGACTGGCATGGCTTTATGTCGGTTAGCCTAATAGCTGGTTTGATTTGCATTGAGAGATGATCTTATGGAAAGTACCCCATGCCAGTCTCTAGGTATGGTGAAGGGGATGTGATGATGTGGGGGCCAAGGGAACTTTATCAGGATGCATAGTATCCTGGATCCATGAAATAACTGGCCTTCAAAAATAAAAATCTGCCTGCCTCTATGGGAATTAACATAGTGGTGTACTCACTTTTGTTGCCAGGGGTTTAGACATTAATGGCTGTGTGTTGAGTTATTTTGAGGGGACAGCACATTTACACTGTTATACAAGCTGTACTCTTAATACTTTACATTGTAGCAAAGTGTAATTACTTCAGTGTTGTCCCATTAAAAGATATAATGAAATATTTACTAAAATGTGAGTGGTGTACTCAGTTTTGTGAGATACTGTGTGTGTGTGTGTATGTGTATATATATATATATATATATATATATATATATATATATATAATGTTTTTAAAATGCACATGCTGGAGCAGACAAATTAGTGTGTAGACTTTTCTCCTCAGTCTGTGTTGCAACATATTATCAAAGTTAATGTTCATGTTCTACTTAGTTGAAGCATCTGGAAGTGACAGTCCATAGCTGACAACCTGAGCTTTCTGTATGAGCACCAATGACAGCAGGTGGTGCGGGTCGTGGCCAGATTTGAACCAGGGACTTGATCGCTTCTTAACCCACCGAGCCCCAGTTTTGATATTATTTATTAAATGTTTTGCTTATTGTTCTTCCCCGTAAAAGAATTTTGGTTTAGAGATTCAAGAATCCAAGAACTGCCAAAGTCTTTGTCAGCATTTGGGACAATTTGATTTGTCTACTCTGTAACCCAGTGCACATCTTTTGACAGATGGAACACAGTTGTGTTTCAAGTCCATGCCCAGGTGGTGCTAGTAATGCTAGTAGTAACTAGTAACTGCAGTATTTTTTTCCATCTTGTTTGATCCCAGGGTGTTCATGCTCCTGTCCTGCATTGGCCAAAGATCCTTGAGTAACAGTGGTGTGTTGGAGGGCCTCCTGAACCTCCTGGACAGCCTGCTGTCTCCACTGCAGCAGCCACAAGCTGCTGCTCAGCGCAGGACGGAAGGTAAAGCAACCATCACTGTGGCAGGGGAGCTAATGCATAGCAAAGCCCTCCAGACGTGTGACATGTAGGACAAGTTGATGAGATTTTCTGGAGCAGAAATCACAGGACTAGGTGTATTTGTGTCTTTGTGAATGTGTACACTTACATGTACTAATTTGGCAGATTGTTCGTGTGTGTGTGTGTGTGTGTGTGTGTGTGTGTGTGTGTGTGTGTGTGTGTGTGTGTGTGTGTGTGTGTGTGTGTGTGTGTGTGTGTGTGTGTGTGTGTGTGTGTGTGTGTGTGTGTGTGTGTGTGTGTGTGTGTGTGTGTGTGTTCCAGGTGTTTTAGATATCCCCATGATCAGCTGGGTAGTGATGTTGATTTCCAGGCTGTTGGACTATGTCTCCAGTATAGAAGATGAGGCCTCAGGTGGGAAGAAGCACCTTGGAGGGAAAGACCGAGAGAGAAGTTTTACAGGTATATGAACTGCACAATTGTCCTTCACACCTGATGAATTCACTTTGTGTCTGACACCTATGGTTTACAGTTTTTATTCCACAGACTTTACTTTTTGATGTAGTAAAATTAAAAGAAAAGAATTAATTATTATTTTAATTAATTATGTCATTCACTAATTATCCATCAACATTTAATATCTTATGCTGCTCAGATCTCATTCAGTTGAAAATGGTTCAATTTACAAATGCATTACATTTCTACACACATTATGAGCCGTTAAAGGACTGCATTGGGGTCCCGCGGGACCCAACACAAATCTTGCGGGAGCAGGCGGTTTTAACGGGGGGCTGCGGCTGGGAGCGAGCCGTCCAAACATAGACAGCAGGTCCCGGGATTTAGGAGCGCTGCTCCTGATCAGTGCTGTAACCGACTGCTAGCTTGGCCTAGCTTGGTTTGATTAGAAAATCAGCAACGCACACGGTGCATCCAGTTAAACACCAGCCAAACGCTTTATTATCACTCCTCTACTCCCTCTCTCTCACTTCTTTCCTGGGGGACTGTGCCCCGCCTCTTTCTCCTACAGCGACCTGAGGGATCTAATCAACAGGGACTTTAACATGAAATCTGTTAGTGTTAGAAGACAGGGAATGAAAACGCAATAACACCACCTGGACAAAACAAACAGCCAACAACACGTTCTAAAATACGTGAAATAACTAAATGAATACAATGTCACTTTGCCCTTAGAATGACTAATTATTGCACTTGAATATAATTATGCACTACAACATAATTTTGCAACTTATACAGACAGGTAGGCTATGCATATTTATTACTACACTGTAAAATAACTAGTTTCCCTGTCTGATTTCTTTGTTCAAAGCAATCATAAAACACCACCTCTGCATGTAGTCAACACTTCCTTCAGCTACTTCCAGAACTTTGCTGCCACAGCAGTGCTGAGTGTTGTTGTTGCTCTGTCCTTCAGGTATTCAGTGGAGCTTCATCAATAACAGCCTTCAGTCTCAGAACTCCAGCCGGTCCGCTAAAGGCAGCAGCAGCCTGGATCGCCTTTACTCGCGCAAGATCCGCAAGCAGCTGGTCCACCACAAGCAGGTAAACGTGTCTCATTCAGACATCTTCAACTCCACACTCACAAATGTGTTCTTCAAATAGTCTGATACAATGTAACTCATGTAAATGTGCATACAGGTCCGGTACAAGTCCTTTTATTGGAAAGCCCAGGAAAATGTTTTCCTCATGTCTGTTTGACTCATTTGTCCTTCTCATAAAGATGCACCATGAAATGAGTTGTCTGGACAAATGCCTTTGCAGTGCTTATATTTATCATGCACTTTTTATTGTAGCAGTTAAATCTATTGAAAGCAAAACAGAAAGCTTTGGTGGAGCAGATCGAGAAGGAGAAGATCCAGAGCAACAAAGGCTCCTCCTACAAACTGCTGGTGGAACAGGCCAAGCTCAAACAAGCCACATCCAAGGTAACACTTGATGCTACGTTGCTGTACATGCAGTATCCTGCACCATCACACTGTCACTCTCAATGACTTCTTAAAGAAGGCCCAGCATATCTATCTAATAAAGCGAGGTGTGTGTGTGTGTGTGTGTGTGTGTGTGTGTGTGTGTGTGTGTGTGTGTGTGTGTGTGTGTGTGTGTGTGTGTGTGTGTGTGTGTGTGTGTGTGTGTGTGTGTGTGTGTGTGTGTGTGTGTGTGTGTGTGTCTTTGAAATGGGTGCTACGTAACACTGGCTTTTCAGGGTCTGTTATTTCGCTAAGAGGAAACTCAATAAAAAGTAATTTGCCAACAATAAATATCAAACAAAAGCCAGAGACTATATCGTATTCTGTTGCTGTGAGCTGTAGCCTACATTCACCACCTCTTAACAGAGATAGAACATAACAGAATCTCTGAGATTATTCCTTCATAGCGCTGTGCAATGCAAAACCATCTCGGACCTGACCGGGAAAAGACAGCAGTTTTCATCACACTCACCCTTGGTTGGGTTAATTAAGTCTACTGCTAACTTATAACACAAATAACATTACCGTTGCCAAAATACTCCCGCAAATCAAATCCATACTTCAGCGTTAACTGTCAAGCCAGTAAACCTGTATTGAAAAACACTTTTGCTGAAATGTTAAATTCGGTAACGTTAATACGAGACGAGACAACACCGCCGTCATTAAACTGTATTGATATCATGCAATATCGTTGACATAAAAGACAACACTAAAATGTTTTCTCTCCACACACACACGCACGCACGCACACACACACACATACACACACACATACACACACACACACACACACACACAGAGAGAGAGACACAGTCCGAAGAACGCTAAATGTGAGATTGTCTCTGTAGGCTACTCGCTCAGTTTCTGGTGGTTGATGAACGCAGATATGTGCTGATTAGCTCTCATAACGGGCCGGGTGGGTAACGCACTGCCATGAGTCCATGACGCTAATGTCTGATTACTCCACATTTTAATTGTGATATTTTGTGATTAAATTCTGAATCTGCCACATTCTCTGTCAGGTAAATAGAGTAGTACAATGTCTTCCTCTGATGTAGACGTAGCCTACACTGTAAGTCGGTAGTAGGCTATACAGGTACCATAACACATACCACAAGCCAAGCAACGGCCCGTTCCAAACAGGCACATTTTCAACGGGCACTGTACAGTACTAGTGTTTTGTAATGTATTGTCTTTGTGTTTTGTGAGTTGCATGCTAACACAATTTAAAAAGTGTCAAGACAATTATGTACATTGGATTGTTAAAGATTGTCGTTTTGTAGTTTGGGCCATCATTTAGTTTGTCTGTTACGACGGGATTATACTGTACCTATCAGGCTGTAGAGATGTGAAATTAGGCAACTCCTATTGATACAGCTTGAAACAACAGGAGCACGGAGACACATCACAATATCGGGAATATCAAAGCTTCACTTCAAAAATAGTTTTGTATATATTAACAATGGATCACATACCTTTGTATAATGACAAAGGTAACACTTGCAGTGAAGAACCTACAGAGAATTATAAGTAACCTCTGCAGTTCCCCTCAACTCTATAGAGCTTTTTTAGCATCTTTCAGCTGATTGCCCCAACAATACTCTTCACTCTCGCTGCTCTCATCAACCTTGGGTTTGGATAACAAATCTGTGTAGCTCCTCATACAGTATATGAATGTCTCATAATAGCCTGTTTGCCCTGCCTCTCTCCTCCAGCACTTTAAAGACTTGATTCGTCTACGGCGGACTGCCGAATGGCCCCGCTCCACGTTGGACACTGAGTCTACCACAGCCAAAGAAGCCCCAGAAGTAGAACCTCTGCCCTTCACTCTGTCCCATGAACGCTGCATCTCTGTGGTGCAGAAGCTGGCCCTCTTCCTCCTCTCCATGGACTTCACCTGCCATGCTGACCTGCTGCTTTTTGTCTGCAAGGTATTCATCTGACACTTGGATATGGATTCTTTAAATTTGGTAGTCTGTGTATACCCATACATAAGTTACGTTGTTAATCCCCTCAGGTCCTTGCTAGGATAGCCAACGCCACAAGACCCACAATCCACCTGTGTGAGGTGGTGTCTGAGCAGCAGCTGGAGCGTCTGCTGCTACTGCTTGTGGGGACGGACTTTAACCGGGGGGACATCTCCTGGGGGGGCGCCTGGGCACAATATTCCCTCACATGTATGCTACAGGACATCCTAGCAGGTGAGTTCAGTTTGCATGCATTATGGTGTCAGTTGATGTCTGTGACTTGATAAACAGTTGTTGTGCTTGTGTCTGAGGTTTTTTAGCGACTGGTGTTTGATCAGTTTGAAAAATGTTTAGTCTGACACAAATTGTTGTTTGAGTTTCAGTCTGGCTGTAGAGCAGCATATATTTTTTATTTGTATCTGGCCGTATGCTGATGAGTCTGTGTTGCTGATGTCTGGGAAAGATAGCAGTGAAATGGATCTTACTCTCTTGCACATCCTAAAAGTAGATTAAAACAAGAGAGACTTTTAGAGTTGAGGTTAGGTGAAAAGAGAGGCGGTCTACATCCCTCTTTCTTTTTAGATTTTGATAAAATGGAAATGTGTAAAATAGGCTTATTTAGGGACTAAGGTGACAGGTTTTTCCAATGACATTTTACCTGAGCATCAAATAGTTTTTGGTTAAGTTTGTCGTGATGTAGCTGTTTTTCTTAGCCATGCTATTGCTGTGAGGATAGCAGCGTCTGTCTGTCTCTCTGTATGTCGATCTGTCAGTCAGCCACTTTCCACACTGAAACATTTCTAAAGACTTACAGGTTGCATTGTCATGAAGTTGTATACAGATATTCAAGACCCTAGGAAACATTTTAATGATTTTGGTGACCCCCTGACATTTCCTCTACACCACCAGCTGGTCAAAATGTACATTTATTCAGGGAAATATCTCCACAACTATTGGATGATTTGGCACCAAAGTGTTTGGCAACATTCATGGTCCGCCGAATATGAATTCTAATGATTTTGGGTGATCTCCTGACTTTTCCTCTAGCGCCACAGTGAAGTTTACATTTATTTATTTTTTTACTTTTTTAAATATCTCAGCAGCTATTGGATGGATTGCCGTAAAATGTGGTTCACACATTCCTGATCCCCTGAGAATGAGTTGTAATAACTTGTGATCCTTACACTTTTCAACTAGAGCCATCATCAGGTCAAAATTAAGTTTACAGCATGGCTGCAGACGCTTTAGTCTTGTCAAAATTATTTTGTCTTATTTTTTTTAACTTGCTTTTAATATACAAGAAATGATCATGTTGAGATTGGGCTTCTTTAGTCATTTAGAAACAACACTGTTTAGGTAGAGCACATCAAATTACAAAAATCTGACGCTATAGAGATTCTGTGTGGGGGTGATAAGTGATGAGACAAAGATAGATTGAATAATATGAATAAATTAAATTAATGTTTTACAGGTACAGATATCCCAACCAAGATAGTCAATAACTGGTGCCCACTTTTTATAAAAATAAGCACTTTTAGCTGTAGCTGGGCAGTCATGTATTCCATCATGTAGACATGCTTTACTTTCTGTAGCCATTGACGAGCCATTGGGGGGGAAACTACTGACATCTTTGACATTGTTCCAGTATTAAGCGAGACCACTGCTGTTCGGCAGTCAGATAAACAAGCTACAATGTTAGTTAATAGGGCAATTGCTAGGGTTGGGCATCGTTTGGATTTTAACGATTCTGATTCCAATTGCGATTCTTCCTTTCGATTCCGGTTCTTAGTGATTCCTGATTCCGATTCTTTGAGGGGTGGAGTTGATATGGGTCACATGCTTATTTCACAAATAAGAGGAACGTTTTATTTTGATTCAATGGTGGGTTGCAGTTTTACAGGGCTTTTTCAACGTTAAATAAAGCCACACTAGAGCGCTGCTTACTGTGCTCCATGGCTGCAACACAACAAGCTCCTGGCCGCTACGGAAACCAAAACTTGCGCATGTTACATTTGGAACCCATGATCAGATTTGAAACCAAATCCTCCAAACGATTCTAAAACGATTCCAATAAAGAAACGATTCCACTGGAATCGTAATTTTTCAGACGATTCCAAGTAGGAATTTGTTCTCGATGCCCAACCATAGCAATTGCACACCTTGAATTTACGTCCACTAAAAGTTCTGTTGTTGCTGCTGACAGGCTCAGATTATTATTCTAAGTGTCTGACAACATTATGAAAGGATCCCTACAGAGGTAGACCTTTTAGTTAAAGAGTAAGATCCTTTTAGATTAACATGAAACGGCCCTGAAATCACCATCACTAAACTCCACCAGACTCCATGTAAATAATCAGGACTTTTATCATCGTAAAACACACTTCATTCAAAGTGGACAGAAACTAAATCAAACTATCAAAAGCCGTCTTGGTTCATCTTTCCACTGTTCCAACAATCACCACTCTGGTTTGGTTAAAATAAAGCTGTTATCTCTTATATTGGTGCATTTCTGTAAAACTGTGTGTGATGGAATGTACACGTTGTTGTGTTCCCAGGTGAACTGCTGTCTCCAAGCTCTCTGGACATTATGGATGAGGTGGCGGGGGGTGAGGAGGCCGGGGCCTCGTCCTCCTCAGCAGGAGCTGATTCAGACGACTCACTCCCCCAGCCGGCCCCCATCCCCCTGGTAGAGAGCATCGATGAGGCCCTGGTGCCTGACATCATCGCAGGCACTACAGGGACCTCCTCAGTATTCCAAAGTGCGTGGGTAGCCCCGTCCTTCTCCTTCTCCACACTTTTTATCATCACTATGTCAAGTATTTGTGTGGTAAAATGTTCTCCTCTTTTTTTCATAGCTGCATGTTTTCTGATTTTCTCCACAGTATAGTGTTGTTGTTGTTGTTGTTGTTGTTGTTGTTGTTGTTATTATTATTATGATGTCTGCCTTTTGGAAGGATACAGAGCCATTTTGGGAACATTATCATTTGAAGTAGTAGTGTTATTATGATTTTTTTGCATTATTTGTTTATATTTGACATTCCATTGGAGAATTCTTCTTTTTTCCAGTTTGGACACCATACGTGGTTTTACTTACTAACTGTGTTCTCATAGAGAAGCACTGATTGGTCCTTACTGTGTCTTGTGTGTGGACTCTCCCTCCAGTAGGGGAGCGGATGTGTTGATTGGCATTAAAATTGCCCAGTAACGTGCTAAAGAAAGAGTTCCTCTTACTTGTGTGTTTTCCTAATGTGCTTGCTTGGCAATATTAAGGCTGTTTTCATTATCCGAAGGTGGTCCACCTCTGTCATCTTTGGAAAAAGATAAAGACATAGACTTTGACTTGCTACAAGACCTGATGGATGTTGATATTGATCCTTTAGATATTGATTTGGAAAAAGATCCACTCGCTGCCAAAGTGTTTAAGGTATGTTGATATGACGTCATATTCTTCTCTTTTATTCTCTCTTTTTACTGGGCCATTACTTGCCCCTGGCTTGTGTATTGTTGATGACCGTTAACTGTTAAGTTAGTTAATAAATGGGGGAATATACTGTATATAATATAATAGAAAAGGATAAACAAAAATGAGAATCAGAATATTGCAAGATAGTAAAAGTTGTAACGTTTCAAGAAATCATTTGATCAGAAAAATGTAAATATCGGATAAAAGCATCATTTTAAAAGAAGTCATGTTCAGTAGTGAATGAATAAATTATATTTTATTTCAGGTGATGCCACTAAGTGGCCCATCCCACATGTGATCACATGACACCAATATAAAATTCATTTCATCCCCAGCTTTCAACTACTACTACTACTACTACTACTACTAGTGATTTCTACGTTGTAGTAGTTGAACATTAACTTGAATCTTAATAATAAGAGATAAAGTAAGAATTTCACAAAAGTTGTATCATTAGAATAGTTATTATAATATGAAATCTTTTTTAATACATTATATCTAAAAGGTGCCATAAATCTGTCCACTTGTGTGTCAAATGAATTATGTCTTCAAGTTATGTATGTCAAAGTCATTCTGGAAATATTACTTTTTTGTAGCATTATTATATATTTACAACTTTTTCTTGCAAAATGGCACCCCTTATATCATTACATGTCTTCCTTCAAATATTCCTACTTTATTCTCAATCATCAGTTTCCAATAATAACCCCAATAGTATGTTGTACACCAGCCTGAATTGTTTCATTCATTTGTTAACTAAAATATTGGAACATTTGACAATTGCGACTTCAGGAATTCTACAAACGTGTTTTATGTGGTTGATATCATTATCTGAAAATGTATTAATTAGTCAAAAATGATAGATTCATTATTTTAGTAATTGGTTGTAGAATAGGTGAATGCTTACATCATTACTAAGCTTGTGATATTTCAGCAAAATAGCCCCACAGCAAAGCTTCCCACAGTTTCTTTAAATGAACTCACTTTAATTGTTAGAATTACTAATCCGTTTCAGTTTTTGAATGCAAGCGTTGACTTGAACCCTGAAAAGGCCTTGATAAAAGCAAACCGTTTTATCTTGCTTGAGCTCACCATTCAGTTGTGTGAACTATTGTTGGCAGAAGAGAGAGGAGCGTTGCCCTCATGTTACTGTGCACAGTTAAACAACTTGCAAGAAACTGATGGAAGACAGAAAATAAGTGAGAGTTATGTGGATTATAGGTAGTCAGGTAAATGGTAGTGATTTCTCTGCTTTCTTTGGGCTATTTTTGAAGTGATGTAATCAAGAAGTGTAGCATAACATATTTTACTTTGAGCAACTAAAGAGCATTTTGAGATTTGAAAGCAAATGTAGAAGTTGACTTGTTGACAGGAGAGCGACTAATCTTTTTTGCCCTCCCTCATGTCTGTCCTCAGCCTATAAGCAGCACCTGGTATGACTACTGGGGTGCTGACTATGGCACGTACGGGTACAACCCTTACATTGGAGGAGTTGGTATCCCAGTGTCCAAACCTCCGGTTGCTGCTGAGAAGCCCGGCTCACAGAGTCTGTCGGTCTCCGTGTCCCAGGGTGAGTAGTCCTGGCCTGTCTAAATAAACTGTAGCATGTCTTTCTTTCTCATTTCTGACTTTTGCTTCTGGGTTTCACAGCACTGGATGCCCGTCTAGAAGTGGGCCTGGAGCAGCAAGCTGAGCTGATGCTCAAAATGATGGCAACTCTACAGGCCGACTCAATTTTACAGGCTCTTAACTCCAGCTCCTCCACAGGTAAGCACACAGCACTAAAGACAGCAGGACATGGCTGTTTGAATAACAACTACTTTTCAGGCCCTGTTGGAGTTTGTATTGACAGTCTATATGTATCATGGCTGTAAGATGTGCCTGTTGTCTGGCTTTCAGTGAGCCAGGCCTCCAATGGGACTGATGACTCTCTGCTCAGGGCTCTCCATGGCGGAGGCTCTCCTCCAGCCAGCAGCCTGATGGTGCAGCCCTCGTCAATCCCCATGCTGAGTGCTTGCTTCAACAAGCTCTTCTCCATGCTGCAGGTCCACCATGTACAGGTCAGCACACACAAAGACAAATGGAAAACACAAAATACCTGACTGATTGCAGTCTGGATTGTTTAGAGGTCTAGACTCTGACCCGGCCACTCCTGGACATTAAAGTGGACATATTATGCTTTTCCGTATTTTCTGTCATATCTACAATGTTATAATTTTGGATTTTCATGTAACGCCAAATAATGAGATAAACGTATTTGAAAGAAATCCCTTAAAATACTTCGGTTTAAAGGCCCCATGGCATGAAAATGTCCCTTTTATGAGGTGTTTTAACATTATTATGCGTTCCCCCAGCCTGCTTATGGTCCCCCAGTGGCTAGAAATGGTGATAGGTGTAAACCGAGCCCTGGGTATCCTGCTCTGCCTTTGAGAAAATGAAAGCTCAGATGGGCCGATCTGGAATTTCCTCCTTATGACGTCATAAGAGGAAAGGTTACCTCCCCTTTCTCTGCTTTGCCCACCCAGAGAATTTGGCCCACCCATGAGAGAGAGAGAGACATCTCCCCCCTCCCCACCACATTACTGCTGAAACATGTCTGATTGGGTAGTGTTTGATTGAGAAGCATTTATCTGCGATTTCTGACGGTAGAAAGTGCTGCTTCGTTCCACTACAATCTAACGTTAGCATACTGCTAACTATTAAGTAGCTGCATGCTAACGCCACATAGCTGTAATCTTGGCGGCCAATGCTGGTCATTTCTACCCAAATTCCGGTCACTTTACTGCTGGGACCTGTCCGGTTGTGTAGTATTTGGTTTAGAAGCCTGTACTGGTGATTTTCCATGGTAGAAAGTCCTGCTATATACTCCGTTGCAGTACCTCCAGCTGAGTGGAGATTCCAGGAAACACGCTGGCCAATCAGAGCAGACTGGGCTTTTTGGGGAGGGGGGCTTAAAGAAACGGGCGCTCCTACCGAGCGTGAATATAGCTGCAGCAGCCATGGGCAGTATGAGAAAAATAAAGTGTTTTTTGAACATTAGAGCAGGTGAACATGTTCTAGTAGAAACACAAAATACAAGTATGAACCTGAAAATGCTATATAATAGTTCTCCTTTAACATTGTTGTTTTGAAGCCAGTGCTGTGTAGTTTTGGCTTTATGTTTGGTTGCTGTCTTACTGCAAAAAGAAATGTCTCCCAAGTTGTAGGTCTGTTGCAGACTGCAGCAGGCGTTCCTCCAGGTGAAAAGAGGGCTTTTAGCTATAGTAGAACAATCTGAGTTGAAGGAGGAAGTAACGAGGCGCCTGTACAGTAGTGGCATCTTAATGTGTAAACCTGTGAAATAACACTGTTCTTCATTTTGTTTATCTTCTTTTGTAGTGAAATATGTCCAGGAGACCCTGTCAAACAGAAGTAATCCAAATGCCATTAAAATAAATGTTATAATAGAAAAAGTTCCTCACGCTGTGCTGTTATCAGCTGCTCCCACTTTGGATGAAAACAGAAAGAGAAATAGCTAAATCCACAAGCTTCTGTTCCATGAAATCAATTTCACTTTCTGATATCTTTCTCAAATTCTCTGGGTCGGTTTCTCCTGTCAGCTGGAGTCCCTGCTGCAGCTGTGGTTAACACTCAGTCTCAACACGTGTTCTGGTGGCAGTGAAGAGAGCGGATCAGACATCTTCCTGTTCAACGCCAGCCGAGTGCCCACCATCCCGCTCAACCAAGGTCAGGACTCCAGCACAGTGGAGGAGCATTAGACATTGGCTACTTTTTATTGCATTGTTATATGTATGATATTGTGTGTGTGTGTGTGTGTGTGTGTGTGTGTGTGCAGCATCCATCAGCAGTTTCCTAACCGTTCTGGCTTGGTACCCCAACACCTCCCTGAGAACGTGGTGTCTGGTGCTGCACTCTCTCACCCTGATGACCAACATGGCAGCCTGCGGTCAGTGCTCCACTCCCACTGCTTTCCTTCTGTGTGGCATCAGCACCTGTGGAAAGTCCTAGATCTCAGTCAGACAGTCACACTTTCAGTCTTCCGCTCAAAGAAGAGAGAAAGAAGTTTCTCTTTAGTTTCTGAGTGTGTTCAATGAGAGCTTAGTCATTATGTCCACAGTGATTAGTTTATCAGAAGGGATTGGTTTGTGTGAAATAAAAATGTTCATCGATCAAAGAAATATTTTAGAAATAAATATAGTTTTGATGCATTTATGGAACTGTCGCTGATGTTGTTCATGAAGCATGCAAATGTTGAATTGTAAACTGGAACTGGAATGTTGTTATATAATCTTAGAGCTAAAATGCTGGGTGATTTTTGCTAAAGCAAAAACTTGTGTCAGCCCTAACTTTAGGACACCTAAGTGAGAAATTCCTAACAAATTATCCAAACTCGTCCTATTAGGAGCTACTTTTAGCAAAGATGTCTCATAAATATGCCCCAGGATTACACCATTCTTGTTGAAACATCTATGTTTGTTTATTGGTTGTTTAAATATTAGATTTTAATATAATATTTAAAAATAAGTCACCAATGGATTGGATGAGCAAAATGCCCACTGCTCATACATGCTTTACCACAGGACAATAACATACGCCTACTGTAACTTTGTTACATTTCACAGCGAAAGCTGTGTGGGGGATAGGAATTCAATCTACCTTTTGGAAAATAATATAATTTTTTTTATAAAATCTGTTTGGACTTGCAGCCTCCAGCAACGGGATGAGCTCTCATGAGAGCACCGCCCAGCAGATGGTGTCTGACCCCACCCTGGTCCATGTCCTGGTGCGATTCCTGTCCGGCAGCAGCACCAACGGGACCAGCCAGCACAGCTCTCAGGTGGGCCCCACGGCCACCCAAGCAATGCACGAGTTCCTGAGCCGCCTGCAGGTTCACCTGTCCTCCAGCTGTCCACAGATGTTCAGCGAGTTCCTGCTCAAACTCATGCACATCCTGTCTACTGAGAGGTATGCAGTTGCTTCTCGGGAAATGTATTGGCAGTCAATAACAGGGTTTCTGCCAGGTCTTAAAAAGTCTAAAATTTGTAACTTTTTAAGCCTTAAAGCTATAGTGCGTAGTTTCTGTCTCCCCCATGAGGAATTCTAAGTAATGACAACAACACTGTCGACACGTCCACATGATACAAGCCTTCTGTGATCGCGTACCAACACCCACCCCCCTCGTCCACACAGTTGCTAGTAGCCAAGGAGGACACAGAGGATTAAAAAAACATGATGGACTCTTCAGAAGAGGTCATTATCTTCACTCCAGTTTCTGCTCGGGAAAGTCTCCTGACGCCGCAATCTCCTGAACATAGTCATACTGAGAAATCCAGAGAGAGTTGTGTGGAGCTGATAGTCTTCATTAGCTTTGTAGCAACTCATTTGGCAATGGCTTGAATGGAACAGACGTTTATTAGTATAAAGAAGTTACACACTAAAGCTTTAAAAAGTCATAAATTCGCTGAAGTATTGTCTTCTAGGTCTTAAATAATTTTAAACAGGTCTTAATTTTCCTACGTCCATGTAACTCTACCTCTAATGCTAATTTTTTTTATACCGTGGTGTTTTAGTTCTTTCTTTTGTTAGTCCAAATATGATTTTGCTGTATTACGTCTACAAATGAGACCAACATGCTACTTATAGCTTTGGTGTTATTGGTGCGAGTCTCTTTTGGATTGTACCACAGACATGAAATGGATTTTAATCTTCAGCGATGGGGAAGTGCAATTTTAGCAATACTTGGCTTGAATTTAGGGCTTAGTTCATGTTGTGATAAATGTCATTCATAATGGTCAATGGTTAAAATGTCTTAAGTCTTACATTTGACTTGGTGAAACCTGCAGAAACTCTTAATAATGTTGGCATGTTACAGCACAGTCATCAGTGCAATAATCACAAAATGAGAAGTCTCAGTAGAAGCTGTATGAATGGTCTTTGGGAACTAATGCTTGATCCTGACCCTTTAGGGGTCCGTTCCAGGCAGGCCAGGGTCCGCTGGATGCCCAGGTCAAGCTGCTGGAGTTCACTCTCGAGCAAAACTTTGAGGTGGTGTCGGTGGCTACTATCTCCTCCGTCATCGAGTCCGTCACTTTCTTGGTTCACCACTACATCACCTGCGCTGAGAAGGTGGTGTCCCGCAGCGGCTCGGACAGCTCTGTGGGCGCCCGGGCTTGTTTTGGTGGTCTGTTCGCCAACATCATCCGCCCAGGAGACGCCAAGGCCGTGTGTGGAGAGACCACCCGCGACCAGCTGATGTTCGACCTCCTCAAGCTGGTCAACGCGCTGGTGCAGCTGCCTCTGTCCGGGGACAGAGAGTTCAGCGGGCGGCTTCCGCCGGCCGGCAGCGGTGCGGCTGACAGCAGCGTGTCGGACGAGGAGAAGGTCTGCGGCAGCAAAGAAAGCGTGGCTGGTGGCTCGGCGTTCAGCCAGGGCCCCCCCGCGGGCGTGGCCGACCTGGTGCTAGCCAGTCAGCAGATCATGAGCCAGATCCTGTCAGCACTGGGCCAGTGCAACAGCAGCGCCATGGCCATGATTATAGGTAAGACCAATCACAGAACAAAATTATCAGCTAACACTGCAGTTCCCGTCAGCTCTAGCCACAGTTTGAACATTGTTTTGATTTTACTGGCCATAACTTTATGGTTTTGGTTCACTCTCATGATTCTACCTGGTTTTAGGGTTTGGTATCGTTTTTTTTTTTTTTTCTGATACCAGTGCTAAAGCAATACTTTTAAAACGGTGCCGGTGGTTGAAAAGGAGCACAAAACGACAGTCCGCGACATTATTGAACTGCTTATTTATTGCTTAGGCCATATGGTCAAAAGTAAATGATTTAATAATATTGTAATAACAATACCTTATAACTAGGGCGTTCAAACGATACATTTTTTCTTAATCACGATTAATCGCTGAAGTTCTATAGTTGATCGCGATTAATTGCATATTTTATCACATAATTAAAATTCTATTATTTTGCATTTTAGAACTGTTTTTAAGTACATATTAACAATTAAAGATTTGTATTTATTTACTGTAAACAAAAGAAAAAATTGTGAATCTAGTCACACATTTGAATCTAGAGTCAATCTAGTGTTTAGTAACTCCTAAATAATGTTGATTCCTCACTGAGGTCCAGTGATCAGCGGTTAATGAGACAGCGTTTGCAGCACATTGCAGCAGTTCCAGCGTGGCTGCTTTCTCCGTGTCGTACAGGCTGTGTATCCGTGAAAACTACTGTCCCCCTCCACGGCATGTATAAGACGGGTCAGAACATGCCAACCGTAGTACTTCTTTAATACCCGAGTCTTCTACCATGCTGACAGGTCTGCAGTTAGTTGCCACCCGTTTCACAAGAGCTGTAGTCATTTTTTGGGATTTGGTTTCATCCACAGGTCGGCGAGTAACACTCTCCAAAATACTGCTATGTCTGAGCCCGCTAACATCAACCTGAGTCACGTTAATTAGCTCGTAGGTGGTAGCTCCAGCTTGACGTGCTTCCGTGATATTTTAATTCGGCTTTACACAATGTGCATGTGGCCCTTAATTAACGCGTTAATGCTGACAGCCCTACTTAAAACAATAACTTATTTCACCAGTAAATTGTGTTGTTTTCCCGACAACGACCGCTGCAGACTGTTGGACGTCCCGGTGTTGGATCCTCTCCAGTGAAATACTGTCACACTTTACACCGTTTAGCTGTCAGCATTTTAACAGTGTTTGATCCAGCTGCTAGCTAACAGTAGGCTAACATTAACATTAAGCAGTGGCGGTTCTACATTGAATTACACCCCGGGCGAGACCCCCTTCCAGCAAACCCCCCCCAAAAAAAACACATAATTTTGCAGAATTACTATATTACAGTGTATATTTATTTTAAGTTCTGATAACTTATACGGTCATATTTTGTGCAGAATTGTGTTCATTGTCTTTTGAAAATGTTGGAGGTGGAGATTGTGCGACTTAAAAAGTGTGTTTCCTGTTGTAATGGTAGGTATGTTTTTCAAATGTTCTAATGAAGGATTTCTGCAATTGAGAAATATAATTTTCTCTCACGATGTTATAATAAAATATATAAATGTGCCAAAAATATATACAATCAGATACAGTGAGGAAAATAAGTATTTGAACACCCTGCTATTTTGCTGGTTCTCCCACTTGGAAATCATGGAGGGGTCTGAAATTGTCATCGTAGGTGCATGTCCACTGTGAGAGACATAATCTAAAAACAAAAATCCAGAAATCACAATGTATGATTTTTTAACTATTTATTTGTATGATACAGCTGCAAATAAGTATTTGAACACCTGAGATGTCAACGTTAATATTTGGTACAGTAGCCTTTGTTTGCAATTACAGAGGTCAAACGTTTCCTGTAGTTTTTCACCAGGTTTGCACACACTGCAGGAGGGAGTTTGGCCCACTCCTCCACACAGATCTTCTCTAGATCAGTCAAGTTTCTGGGCTGTCGCTGAGAAACACGGAGTTTGAGCTCCCTCCAAAGATTCTCTATTGGGTTTAGGTCTGGAGACTGGCTAGGCCACGCCAGAACCTTGATATGCTTCTTACAGAGCCACTCCTTGGTTATCCTGGCTGTGTGCTTTGGGTCATTGTCATGTTGGAAGACCCAGCCTCGACCCATCTTCAATGCTCTAACTGAGGGAAGGAGGTTGTTCCCCAAAATCTCGCAATACATGGCCCCGGTCATCCTCTCCTTAATACAGTGCAGTCGCCCTGTCCCATGTGCAGAAAAACACCCCCAAAGCATGATGCTACCACCCCCATGCTTCACAGTAGGGATGGTGTTCTTGGGATGGTACTCATCATTCTTCTTCCTCCAAACACGGTTAGTGGAATTATGACCAAAAAGTTCTATTTTGGTCTCATCTGACCACATGACTTTCTCCCATGACTCCTCTGGATCATCCAAATGGTCATTGGCAAACTTAAGACGGGCCTTGACATGTGCTGGTTTAAGCAGGGGAACCTTCCGTGCCATGCATGATTTCAAACCATGACGTCTTAGTGTATTACCAACAGTAACCCTGGAAACGGTGGTCCCAGCTCTTTTCAGGTCATTGACCAGCTCCTCCCGTGTAGTCCTGGGCTGATTTCTCACCTTTCTTAGGATCATTGAGACCCCACGAGGTGAGATCTTGCATGGAGCCCCAGTCCGAGGGAGATTGACAGTCATGTTTAGCTTCTTCCATTTTCTAATGATTGCTCCAACAGTGGACCTTTTTTCACCAAGCTGCTTGGCAATTTCCCCGTAGCCCTTTCCAGCCTTGTGGAGGTGTACAATTTTGTCTCTAGTGTCTTTGGACAGCTCTTTGGTCTTGGCCATGTTAGTAGTTGGATTCTTACTGATTGTATGGGGTGGACATGTGTCTTTATGCAGCTAACGACCTCAAACAGGTGCATCTAATTTAGGATAATAAATGGAGTGGAGGTGGACATTTTAAAGGCAGACTAACAGGTCTTTGAGGGTCAGAATTCTAGCTGATAGACAGGTGTTCAAATACTTATTTGCAGCTGTATCATACAAATAAATAGTTAAAAAATCATACATTGTGATTTCTGGATTTTTGTTTTTAGATTATGTCTCTCACAGTGGACATGCACCTACGATGACAATTTCAGACCCCTCCATGATTTCCAAGTGGGAGAACCTGCAAAATAGCAGGGTGTTCAAATACTTATTTTCCTCACTGTATATAAACAAAATTAACAAGAGCAGAGAGCAACAATAATATAAAATATGCAAATAAAATATAGAATAAATATTCTAAATAGCACAAATCCTTCATCACACAAATGTGAAAACACACTAAATTGATTTGTTTTCCTCCGTGGGTGCTCACAGGCGCACACACACTTTAATAAAAAAGTAGTCAAAAAATGTTAGCGTTTCAGACGGCCGACACGAACACACACGCCTATCAACTGGATAATAAAGCCATGAACTAGGCTCTTTCAACTCAGGATAGGATTGAGACGAAAAGTTTAACTGACACATAACCGTGATCAGCTTTGTGGGTGCTCAGTATTAGTGGAGCACCAACGGTATCGGCGCCTATGCCCAGCAACCCGTTTGACCCAGAGGTGAACTGTCCCCCACTCCCCCCTCCCCTTTCCCCTTCTCACAGCTTCTCAGCTTCACCTTCTCAGCAAGCAGGGGCGCCAATTTGCCAATTCCCCACATGGTGAAATGATAGATAATACAGTAGAAAACCACTTTGAAGATTTTTTTTTTTTTTTAAGTACTCGTACCGCCCCCCATGTGTCATGAAAAAATGCCGCCCCGGGCGGCTGCCCGCTTCGCCCGTGCCAAAAACCGCTACTGTTTCAGAGCATCAGAGTGAAGCTCTGCATTTAAATGGCACCGGAATGAGGCACCTAAATCCGCGTTGCTATTCGTTCCGGTAGATACCGGTCGTATTAGAACCGGGGCTCAGCACCCAACCCTACCTGGTTTCCCTGGACACAAACATGACTCCAAATGAATGCTGAATTATGTTATTGTTGTTTACAGCTGTTGCTAAAAAATAGAAACTGCTGCATAAAATAAAGGAATAAAGTTAGTTTATTGTGTGTTAGTTTAATGTTTTTCTGAATGAGAAGAAGATAAGTTTGGCCTATGCAACATTTGCTGAACAGGAACCACTGTGACCACAAATGACATTTATGGGATAATGATAAATATTCAAATGTAGTGTAACTGTAACACAAGAAGAGACGAGTCATGAAGTCAGCAAACTCAGTGATGTCAGTCGCACAACAATATTAGGCTGAAGTTTCCTAAAATCTTCCCTAACATAACCCCTGAGTGTATAGAATGGAAACAACAGTATTTTATTCAGAGAATATGTGTTGGATGGTTGGTGAGTTGATAAATAATGAAATTTCAATTGTGGCTGAGTTGTTTCCTTAACACTACTGTAGAACCGCCATATCCCACGCTATTTACCGTTTCAAAAATATAAATTATTCCGTCATTGTTATCGCTGTTTCCCTCATGCTATAACTTTCCTAAACCCCTATTATGCACATTCCTATATCATCATTGTTTTTTTTTTTTATTTAACCAGGTAAGCCGATTTGAGAACAAATTCTCATTTGCAACGAGAACGTGGACAAGACAAGGCATAAAACATGCATCATAAAACATGCATCATAAAACATGCATCATAAAACATGCGAGACAACATAGATTACACTTTAAATATGCAAAATGTAAACATGCAAAATACAATAAAGAGTCGTAGAATATTCAAATAGCACATTTTACACTGACTGCTAAGAGTACACCAGTTTTGTGTGGGTTCAAGCTGTTAGATAATCTACCTGGCTGTGTATTGTGTGCATGTGTGTGTGCGTGCACGAGGAGATTGACGCGTTAATGGTCCATTAAGACCATTTTATGCTTCTGCGTCGAATCGACAGCGTACCCCCGCAGACCCCTCTGCGTCTACGCAGGACCCTACGCCGTAGCCTGACGTCACCTCTCAAAAATGTAAGTACACATCACGGTGACGCACGTGGCTCGGCCGTAGCTTGGTAGCGTTGCATTTCCCCCCCGACTCATTTCCTGGTTCTCCTTCATCAACGACATGAAATCAAGGAGAGGGTTAACTTCTCCTGGTTCTCCTTCTCTATAACAACATGAAATCAAGGAGAGGGTTAACTTCTCCTGGTTCTCCTTCTCTATAACAACATGAAATCAAGGAGAGGGTTAACTTATCCTGGTTCTCCTTCTCTATAACAACATGAAATCAAGGAGAGGGTTAACTTATCCTGGTTCTCCTTCTCTATAACAACATGAAATCAAGGAGAGGGTTAACTTCTCCTGGTTCTCCTTCTCTATAACAACATGAAATCAAGGAGAGGGTTAACTTCTCCTGGTTCTCCTTCTCTATAGCAACATGAAATCAAGGAGAGGGTTAACTTATCCTGGTTCTCCTTCTCTATAACAACATGAAATCAAGGAGAGGGTTAACTTCTCCTGGTTCTCCTTCTCTATAGCAACATGAAATCAAGGAGAGGGTTAACTTATCCTGGTTCTCCTTCTCTATAACAACATGAAATCAAGGAGAGGGTTAACTTCTCCTGGTTCTCCTTCTCTATAGCAACATGAAATCAAAGAGAGGGTTAACTTCTCCTGGTTCTCCTTCTCTATAACAACATGAAATCAAGGAGAGGGTTAACTTCTCCTGGTTCTCCTTCTCTATAACAACATGAAATCAAGGAGAGGGTTAACTTCTCCTGGTTCTCCTTCTCTATAACAACATGAAATCAAGGAGAGGGTTAACTTCTCCTGGTTCTCCTTCTCTATAACAACATGAAATCAAGGAGAGGGTTAACTTCTCCTGGTTCTCCTTCTCTATAACAACATGAAATCAAGGAGAGGGTTAACTTCTCCTGGTTCTCCATCAACAACATGAAATCAAGGAGAGGGTTAACTTCTCCTGGTTCTCCTTCTCTATAACAACATGAAATCAAGGAGAGGGTTAACTTCTCCTGGTTCTCCTTCTCTATAACAACATGAAATCAAGGAGAGGGTTAACTTCTCCTGGTTCTCCTTCTCTATAGCAACATGAAATCAAGGAGAGGGTTAACTTCTCCTGGTTCTCCATCAACAACATGAAATCAAGGAGAGGGTTAACTTCTCCTGGTTCTCCTTCTCTATAACAACATGAAATCAAGGAGAGGGTTAACTTCTCCTGGTTCTCCTTCTCTATAACAACATGAAATCAAGGAGAGGGTTAACTTCTCCTGGTTCTCCATCAACAACATGAAATCAAGGAGAGGGTTAACTTCTCCTGCTCCAGATTTCCATCGTGGTCAGAAAGAACAGAGGAGACACTTTGTTTCTCTCACTATGACTCTAGAGCAGTGATTTTCAACCACTGTGCCGTGAGAGATCGTCCTGTGTGCCGTGGGAAATTATCCGATTTTACTTAATTGGTCCAACAAATATTTTTTATTGAGTTACTGCAAATAATTTGCCAATTTTTCTTATCTGTGACTGCAATGTGATGACTGGCAGAGAAATAAAATACTATTCTGTGTCAGTAGGTGTCAGTATAGCGCAATAATGACCTTGTTGATTTAAGACAATAGACTTACTGCCCCCTGGTGGCAGTGACAGGATGTAAGCCTGCAACAGCCATGGATACATTTTTAAAAAGGAAAAATGCAGATTCTGATCTTATTAGGCTACAATGTGTCATTTTGTAACATTTTTGATTGGTGGTGTGCCGCGGGATTTTTTTAATGTAAAAAATGTGCCGTGGTTCAAAAAAGGTTGAAAAACACTGCTCTAGAGTCACTACTCACTGTGAAGATAATCACCATCACTCTCTCACTTCTCCCTCTACCACACACTCCCCACACACACACGCCGGTTCGACGCACACACCAGCGCACAAGTATAAACACCAGGCCACTTATGTAGGCTACGGAGAAAGCTCTGCGTGGAGCCTCCGTACAACCATACAGACGCTCTCGGCTGTTCAGTTTGGCGTGTTCTAATACCTCTAAAGTGTCGGCGGTGCTAGTGTTGAGGAACTAGAGAATAAGAGAAAATCTAAAAGCTCAGGATGATGAATGTGTACTGCTGCCAGCTGACCCCTGTGTGTTCCTCAGGAGCCAGCGGTCTCCACCTGACCAAACATGAGAACTTTCATGGCGGGCTGGACGCCATCTCGGTGGGCGACGGCCTCTTCACCATCCTCACCACCCTCAGCAAGAGGGCCACCTCCGTCCAGGTCATGTTGCAGCCCATCCTCACATACATGGCCTGTGGTTACATGGGCAGACAGGTGAGCAGGAGCCACCTCAGTCATGAGCTTGATATATATATATATATATATATATATATATATATATATATATATATATATATATATATATATATATATATATATATATATATATATATCCCATCTTGAACAAATCCACATGCCAGAAGTTTAATATGTTTTTAATTTTTTTTTATTTGACATTTTGCAGGGGTCTCTTTCCACCTGTCAGCTGTCGGAGCCTCTTCTGTGGTTCATCCTGCGCGTGTTGGATACCAGTGAGGCTCTCAAGGCCTTCCATTACATGGGTTGGTATATACACAACACTGGCCTCCTAACCACACTGTTCTTCACACTAAATGCACCTTCAGACCGTGCAACAACATCAGTAGTGGTTTTGTTTATTGCGTGTCCTGCTGTGCGAGATGGGTCTAATAAAATCTTGGTCTCAATCTGCAGAAGACCGTAGGATGTCGATACGAGGCATGGCAGATTGTGCTATGAATATGTGGTGCATTGTTGCATTACTATGGAAACAGAAAAAGTATAAGAGAACAGAGAAAACATCATCAACTCACGTCTTCCACCAGTGCTGCTCTTAGGTTTTGGAAATACAGCAACAGAAATCAAAATTTTCTTTACTTTTATTTTTTTAATTTAATTTAGTAAAATATTAAGCTCTTTAAAAAAAACATTGCACATTTGTGTTTATGTATTTCTTCTTATGCTCATTTAACTTCGTATGTTTTTAGTATTTTGTGCATTTTCCTTGATAATCAAGTGAGTAGACTCATGATACCATTATAGCAATTGCAGTAATGTAAATCCCAATGCAATATGACTTTTTCTTCAGCCCTAAAAGGGGCCTTAAGTGACACCTGTTTTACCTGCTGAATGTTTCTCTGTGATTTATCTGGGACTAGTCCTATCCCACTGCAGGCAGACACTTTACTTATGTTAAAACCCGGATTGCAGAAGAGGAAGGACATTTTGCACAGTTGTTAGAGCGCACAGCTACACAAATGTATGTAGCATGGATTCTAGCAGCCTTTGGAAAATCTGATTGATGAAAAAAACCCATCATTTTCTTGTGTATTACCAGGTGGTGTGCAGTTGATCTGTAACAACATGGTGACCAGCACCCGTGCCATTGTAAACACAGCACGCAGCATGGTGTCCACCATCATGAAGTTCTTGGATTCCGGTCCTGGGAAGACAGCGGATGGCAACCTGAAAGCCAGAGTGATGACCTCAGAGCCAGACAACGCCGAGGGACTCCACAACTTTGCTCCCTTAGGTTGCTTTCTCCTCAGTCTATTACATCCTGTGTGACAATATTTTTATAGTAAAAGAACTTATAACCTTACATCAACTATTGTCTAAGTCTAAATGATCCGGTGGTCCCTTCACAGGCACCATAACATCCAGCAGCCCCACGGCGCAGCCAGCAGAAGTGCTCCTCCAGGCCACGCCCCCCCACCGCCGGGCGCGCTCAGCAGCCTGGTCCTACATCTTCCTGCCAGAGGAGGCCTGGTGTGACCTCACCATCCACCTTCCTGCTGCCGTGCTGCTCAAAGAGCTCCACATCCAGCCACACCTGGCCTCTCTAGCCAGTGAGTAGCACCCAATTTAAGGTTGAAAGGAAATGAGAAAGTTTTGGAATGTGTATTTCCATCAACCGTCAAACGCTTTTCCATCTCACTTGGATGAAAATTCATCTGTCGCTCCTTTGTGTTTTGCTGTATCTCCTTCCTCCTTCCAACCAGCCTGCCCGTCCTCGGTCTCGGTGGAGATCAGTGCTGACGGGGTCAACATGTTGCCGCTCTCCACGCCAGTCATCACCAGTGGCTTGACCTACATAAAGATCCAGCTAGTGAAAGCGGAGGTTGCGTCGGCTGTTTGCCTGAGGCTGCACCGGCCTCGTGATGCCAGCACCCTGGGTCTGTCTCAGATCAAACTCTTGGGCCTGACGGCGTTCGGTAACACCTCCTCTGCAACCGTCAACAATCCATTCCTGCCTTCTGAGGACCAGGTCTCCAAAACCAGGTAACAAAAACACATTTTGGACTGAGAAATATGTACTTGTATTATATGTGGGTGGTGTTGTAACCTTTTCCTTTCCCCTGTACAGCATCGGGTGGCTGCGTCTGCTCCACCATTGCCTGACCCATGTCAGTGACCTGGAGGCCATGATGGCCAGTGCTGCAGCACCCACCGCCAACCTGCTGCAAACCTGCGCCGCATTGCTCATGTCGCCGTACTGCGGCATGCACTCGCCCAACATCGAGGCTGTGCTAGTCAAGATTGGCCTGCAGTCCACTCGCATTGGACTCAAACTCATCGACATTCTGCTGAGGAACTGTGCCGCCTCTGGCACCGACCCTGCCAGTGAGTCACACATTGCTGCGTCGCTGCTGCAGCGTTAATCATAGGCAGCAGATACACAGGATCCTTAAAAAGCATCAAATAGTCTTAAAATATTCAAACGTATTGCCTTAAGAGGTCATTAAATGAGGTTGTTAGTGGGAAAGACTGAGACAAGGGCATATTTCAGATGTTGTTTGGCCCCACCAGCTAGTAAAAGCGTCAATTAAAATATTTGGTAACGCTTTATTTTACAGTTCTGTATTTTCCTATTAATTACTTCGATCTATGTAATTTAGTACTAAGATATGGAGACAGAGTTCAGTTAGTACACTTTCAATTGATTAATTCCATTGAATTGAGTCTTTAAGTCAGTGTACAGCATGTCAGCTGTACCAAAATACTTTTTAGGAAACAAATTTGGAAAAATGGCTAGGAAAACATTCAGAGATTACTGAGACTCAGATAAAGCTTCTCCAAATACTGTCATGCAGACCATGCTAACAAGTAACTGGTCACATTGCAGTAATGAGTATAAATGAAGTGAAGCTGCATTAATAAAAGCGGTCTTGCCACCTGAAAGAGCAACATTTGTGCTTGAGTTCTGCACGGGCCTAAAACTGAGATACAAGTCGCCCTGGTCTGCGTCTTTAAGACCTGACCCGGCCGAACCTGACTGGTATTGCCAAGTCAGAGTCCCAAATCAAGCATTGGTCACACTGTGAGTCATTGTCTCTTCCCCTTGAGCATGTTGCATATACTTGCAACACATGGCATACGTGGACCCATATTCAAAAGTGAGACAGATTTCTTTTGTAATTTGTTGCATAAAGCTTCAGACTCAGGCCAGGTTTGGATATAAGTGTGAGCATAACAGCCATCCTTATTTTAGTCTTTGCTTCTATATTTGTAGATTTGAACAGTCCTCTGCTGTTTGGACGACTAAATGGCCTCTCCTCAGACTCCACCATTGACATTCTGTACCAGCTGGGCACCACGCAGGACTCTGGAACCAAAGACAGGTACATCAACATCCTGTTTTCACCTTGACTCAAACTGTCGTCCTCCCCTCTATAAGAACAACAACCAATGAGAAATAGCTTTCTGTCAAGGTGATATTCCAGACAGACTCATAAACCGATAGTAAAACGTGTCCTTAAACTCTCCCTGTCGTCTTTTACTGTCATATGGTCGTGTTTGCTGCACATAAATTCCATGGTGACGCCCCTCACACTGAGGGACTGAGCCAGCAAACCACGTGATGAGTTATTGATCAAAGCTTGTTCTGAATTGTCCCCCTCCAGGATCCAGGCTCTTCTCCAGTGGGTCCACGACTCTTCGCGAGTGGCAGCACACAAGATGAGTGGCCCCATGGGATACCCTGGCGCCGGTGCTGGCTCGTCCTCTGCCTCGTTGAGGGAGTACGGCCTGCTCATGCCCTCGCCCTCCCACCTCCACTGTGTGGCAGCCATCCTCTGGCACAGCTACGAGCTGCCTGTGGACTACGACCTGCCTGCACTGCTCAACAGAGAGCTCTTTGAGTCAGTCATAGTATTTGTTCTTATTATAAAGACCATACATGCATGCAAGGAATAGTTTACCACAAAATGTGTTAATATATACTCACCCTCACATCAGAGTCTCCCCTTTCAGACGTGCACCTCGCTACAATGTTGTTCTCATGTCTGAAGAAGCGTGATTTACATTAAAGTCATGATAGCAGTCTTATGGCGTTTTTCCATTACATGGTACCTGCTCACCTCGACTCGACACAATGTGCGTCCGTTTTCCATTGCAGATTTTAGTACCGCCTCAGCGTGGCTGGTCGTCTTATATGCCGGCTCAACGCACACACACCAGCGCACAAGTATAACCATCAGACCACTTGAGCTTGTTCTCCAGTTCTGTGGAGGCTCCACGCAGAGCTTTTTCTCCGTAGCTGATGGAAGTGGCCTGATGGTTATACTTGTGCGCTGGTGTGTGCGTGGAGCCGGCCGTGTGTGTGTGTACGTAGGCTACGGAGAAAGCTCTGCCTGGAGCCTCCGCAGGACTGGAAACAAGCGGCGCCGCAGTAAACTGGCGTGACCTAACTCAACACACACACACAGAACGTGGAAGGTGTGTTGATGCCAGAAGACACATTTAGTTTCTAATGAAGCTGGAGGCAGCAAAAAAAAACTCAGCTGGCTGAACTATTTAAAAATAACGGGTTTGTTCAGGACACCCCCGTCTGTTGCTTTCACGTCACCTTTTGGGATCGGCTCAGCTCGCTTGGAACCTCGACTGAGGCGGTACTAAAAAAAAGTACCTGTTAGCAGGTACCAGGTACTTTTTATCGTAATGGAAAACCAAAAAAAGCGAGTCGAGGCGAGTCGAGCAGGTACCATGTAATGGGAAAGCGCCATTAGATAGATACTTTATTGATCCCCAAGGGGAAATTCAAGATCCCAGTAGCTTAAAGACATCACACACACAACATACATCATAAACAGGATGATAAAATAACAAATCCACATGAATAATATGGAAAAGATACTAAATAATAAATCCACATGAATGTACTAAGGGATGTATAAGCATGAGACACTTTCAGTGACAGGGCAGGAACTGACCCTTTGATTCAGGATGAGAGTGTGTGTCATGGTGGTAGTGCAAATAAGTCCAATAGTGCAAGGATAAAGTCTAGAGACCAGCATTACATATAGACAATATAAGAGAATAATGTAGACCTAGTAATATAAAAACTATAGCAGTGCAAGGGTAAAGTTTAAAAAAAGACAGCATTATCTATGGGCCTTATAAGGGAATAGAGTAGCCAGTAGGATAGACACAAATCAACAGTCAATGTTAGAGGTTTGAAGTAATAGTGTTACAGCCATTGTTCAAGTATTGAGTTAGACCTCAGTCCAGGCTGGGGGGAGGAGGGAGGGAGGGGTTGTGCAAATGGGCTAATGTAGCCAGTAAACAGTGGGCCAGTGGACAGTCTGTACATAACTGTTGTTATAGGAGGTAGTGGAAGTGGTGGAGAGGGGGGAGAGGCAGACAGACTATACAGAGAAGTCTCTCTCTCCTCTTCCCTTTAGTGAAGCATTGTAGAGTTGTATGGCCCTGGGGACAAATGACTTCCCTGTCCCAGTCTGTCAGTTGTGCGTGGCAGTGTGCGTAGTCTTGAGCTGATCATGCTCTACTGCTGTGGAGTAGATGACGGTCATTGTCCAAATGTTGAGCAGTTTGTTCAGGGTCCTTTTTATCTGACATTGAAGTGATGCACTCCAGTTCAGCGCCCACGACAGAGCCAGCTTTCCTTACCAACCTGTCCAGTCGCCGTACTACGGTTGTCCTAGTAACCTTTCTGTGACACCTCCAACACAACTCAGGTCTGAATAGGATGCCGTTAGATCAACATGAAAGCCACAGCAGTGTAGTACATTTATCATCTCTTATGCGCTAAGAAAGAATCTGCTAAAATCTGCCAGATTGCCACATTTGACGAAATTATGAAAATCATACAAAAACTTTATAAAATGTCATGACAGTTGGCTCAGGTGTTGCTGAGACAACCAAACTTGCCAACCATATTCCCTGCTTACTGGCAGGGAAATAGTAAGAGAAGGCTGTAATATTAAAGGCATTTCAAGGTTGCACTTTAATATTTAGCAGTTATGTGCTAACATTACATTTTTAAGTATGTAAACACTCCTAATCCTTGATCCTAATCCCTTGTATTCAACTCTACTTATGACACACAGTTTACACAGTTGAAGAAGTCTAAATATATGTACATCAACATTGATTTAGCAACCTTATGAGTACCAACAACATAGAGTAATGACTGATGATTTATTCCATTCATCTTCCCTTCCTGCAGGCTGCTGTATAACTGGTCCATGTCGTTGCCGTGCAACATTGTGCTGAAGAAAGCCGTGGACAGCCTGCTGTGCTCCATGTGTCACATCCACCCCAGCTACTTCTCGCTGCTCATGTCCTGGATGGGGATCGTCTCCGTGCCCAGTGCCAGTCACTCTCAAGCCCAGCACCACCGCCTCTCCATGACTGATGACGGAAAAAAGCAGCACGACGCCAACACCAATGCTGCAGGACTTACCGACGACTCCAAGCATGCCAGACCCCCCATTAATCTGTCAGAGTCTCAGTTAGCTACGCTGGCAGCTGCCTCCCAGTCTCCAGGAGCCATAGAGCAACTGCTGGACTCAGGCTTACCCTCACTGCTGGTTCGCAGCCTCACCCAGTTCTGTGTCGGCCTTCTGGCCAGTGCCGACCTGCCTCTGCCCGCTGCTCAGGCCGATAGACGACATCACCATCATCACTACCACTCATCCTCCTCATCCTCACACATTCGGCCACCTCTGGCTGCAGAGCTGGCCGCTCCGGTGCTGCGCTTCCTTACTGAAGTAGGCAATAGTCACGCCATGAAAGACTGGTTAGGAGGGCCAGAGGTAAACCCGCTCTGGACAGCACTGCTCTTCCTGTTGTGCCATTCCAGTGCCAGTGCCGGTGCCAATACAGGCCGTCAGTCCCTGGGCTCTGGGTCTGCGGCAGGCCCCCCACCATCCCAGCCTCAGGCTTCAGGATCACGCTTCTCCCTGTCCTCTTCTGGCCAAGCAGGAGGACTCAGCACCCAGCAGAGGACAGCTCTGGAGAACGCCACCGTGGCCTTCTTTCTCCAGTGTATCTCCTGCCACCCTAACAACCAGCGACTCATGGCTCAGGTCTGCTCTTATTTTCCAGAGTTCTAGGACAATGGGCCACACCTAGTGGTGCAACTGCATACTAAAGCAAATCTACACAACATTTTCTGAACTGTTCCTTTTTCTTCTGCATTATCAGTTAAAATATTTTTAATCGGTTCAATTCTACAGGCAATAAACCAAAAATCGAATAATGAGTGACACTCCTATCTAGCACAAAGCACTGTCGCTCTTTTCTTTCTCTCTTTCTCCGTAAAAAAGAAGCTGCCTTCAAGTGCGTTCGGAAATGTTAATCTGCAGAAAAACAATAATTGTGAAATATAAAGTGTACTTGTACTACTGTGGGGGGTTAAAGTACACAACAGGAAGTCACACAAATGGACCTTTTAAGGGATACTCCCACACTGCCGCACAACCCTGCGCCAAATTGCCGGAGCGTCTGAGGCTCTGTGAATGCAGCCCAAAGCTTTCACTTCCTCTGAGACACCAGGAATCACACAGATTTGCTGGTGTAATTAGTCAGAAGTTTGGAGTGTTCCATTCAGCAAGCCAGAGAGAGAACCATTTTAAATGATACTATTAGTCATGTTTTTAAAATCTGCACGGTCATTTCCTAAAGAAGTAGGAACCCTAATAAGGCCTTGGTGGTATCAATGACAACCTGTATTCATTTGTCTCTGTATTCATTTTCAAACTTTTTCTGGCTGCAGGTTCTCTGTGAGCTCTTCCAGTCTGCACCCCAGCGAGGCAACGTGCCGATCTCTGGAAACATCTCAGGCTTCATTCGAAGGCTGTTCCTGCAGCTCATGCTGGAGGACGAGAAGGTCACAGTCTTCCTACAGTCTCCCTGTCCGGTGGGTAACTCCCTCTGCTGTTGAACATCTGCCTCCTCTCTTTTCCGTTACAAAACCCATTTCCTGAGTTGCATCAACCAATCAGTTTGCTTGATGCTCAATGATGACACATTAGCATGTATCTCAGTGTCATCATACATGTGACGGTATATTGTCTGTCATGAACAATGCTCTCCCAATGTAATGACATGACTGACATAATATTTGTGGCAAAAGATCCAGCATGTTGATACAACAGCTCAAACGGATAGTGGGATTGGTGTAGAATTCAGCTGTGACCACAAGGGGGCATCCCAGCAATATGAACAGAAGCCTCCTGTCTTATCACAGCGATCCCCTCAGACTGATGCATGTCTGGGATGGAGCATTATGGTGCCCTCAATGACATCTTAATGCTCTATATTTTACACAGTTCAATAATTGGTTATTAGAGACAGTCTTTTGTTTGTGTGGGTATGTGTGTGTGTCTGGGGGCAGTGTATAGAGAAAATGGTTTTAATTACCCAAAGCAAGCCATTTAAACATCCTAGCTGTCTCATTGTTCTCAGTATTATAGGCTGTTCTTTCTTGTTGCCCACTAGCAGGCGGGGGACTGTGGTTGGCAAGGGTGTTTGGTTGATCCAGACAAGATATTTTAGCAACTGCTGCCCAGACACGGTTTTCCCTGCATAGAGAATAAGGAGGCGGCCACCTCAAATGTCCTCCAGCTTTCCACAAAACTCCGACTGGTGTCTTCATGGAAATGCCTTTGTAAGTGTTGCACTTGGTGGATTTCTGTTATTTGTAAATGCAATTGCAGCATTACGCCATCGCCGGTGTGGTGGCTCTGTATTGTAATCAGCATAGTGCACTATGAAAGGCGCTGTCAATAGGAATAGAAGAGCCGTCTGTTTTTGGTTTCAACCCAGTCTAGTTTCCCTCCAGCAGGAATGGTGGCTGTTCAAACAGGTGAATATTGGTTCTTTTGCATCCAAGCACGTCCCAATTTCTTAAGAGGTTTCCTAAATTAACGTTACATCCCATCAGTGTCATGTTTTCAGCTCAGTCAGATTCATGAGGGCAGCTGATATTACAGGCAGTTAAAAAGTAATGAGATTTTATTTGAGTAATCTCCTAAAATACTTAAAACGCAAAAAGTGTTTGATTGAGCCAGTTGCAGGCACGGTACACGTGCATGTATAAATAATAATAATAATAATAAACTTGATTTCCATAGCACTTTTCTTAACAAGGTTACAACGCTCTACAGAAAAAACAGCAGATAAAAAGCAAGAAATGACTGTCATGACATTTTATATAGATATTTATTGTGCTAAAAATGCTGAAAAAAATCCAGTTTACACCGCAAATCTAGATTATTTTGTCTTTCTACTTCTAGAGATTCCATGATCCGGATGACAACCTTTCTAGAGATAAATGATGATGGTGTATGGATTTTACAATACTGTGTGTGTTTTAACGTCCCATGTGCATTCATGGCTAGAGGACCACAGAGCTGTGTAATGAAGCAGCGTGGCTCACTCGGCCCAGTGGTGCATCCACCAAACTGCAGATTGGATGAATTACCATGAAATTTGGTTCAGATATTCCTGTCCTCCTCAGGAGGACTTGCATTAACTTTGGTGGCTTTTAATCTAGCGCCATCAGCAAGTTCACATTTCAATTCATCAAATACTTTGGTTTATGACCAAAACCTGCAAAACTAAATACCAAAACAATACCATCACCAAGTCAGTGTTGGCAATCGTACACACTAAACTAGCTTGGTGTACATGGTCAGCATAACTATCCCTGCAGAACATCAGCATGTTCGTTTGTTGTTAATCGTTATTATGAGCCTTTTAGCATTTCTTAGGGATGTTAATGATTAACCGTTTAACCAACTGTACCAATTTTGACCGAAGTAAAATTGTTAAAAACAAAAAAAAATTTAATCTTATTTTAAAAAGTTTGTTGCATGGTAAAAGAAAAATAGGCGATACAATTTATTTCTTTACTGCTACTTACCCTGGGCTAGCAAGTTGCATTTGAAGCTTTTTTTCTGCTTCATGGTTCTCAAGTTGGTGGCTCTCTGCTGTACGGCGCTCACAGCGGAGAGCTACTTGACCCATGCCACTATATCGATGAGGACTAGCGGGTTAAATGGCTATGACACACAAGCAGACACACAGCTGATGCGGGTGCAGGTGGATGCGGTGGAGACATACTCGGACACAGCTGTGTCGGTCTCCTGGCTGTGCAAGCAGTTCCAGGAAAGTGGCTACATACCCAAGTCTGATCATCTTACTACTTGTGTGTCTTGCCTTATTGGACTTTGTGTAACTTAGTTTTAAGACTCCTGTTTAGATTAAGATGTATGTTGGACCAGTAGGTTGAAGTTGGATTCCCTGATATTATCCCAGCTGTAGGTCTCTGGCTATAATTCTCTGGGTCTCGCAGCCTGTCGTGTCATTCATAGAGTTTACGTCTGTCTCAGGTGGTAATGTCTCTGGTAATGTCTCTGGCCTGTCAGTTGTTTGTGTGTCTCAAGTGGTATGCATTTGTGTTGCTTTTTTCTAACATTGGCAGCACTGGCAGCACTGCACACATTTAACATTTATGTTGGCTGATAGTAATTGTCAACAAAGACAACAGCAAAGGAAGACGAAAAAAGGAATGGGCAAACCAACGTGATCTCTTTGGAGTCGGCATACACCTCTCTGAAAACATTTCAAAAACAATTGACTGGTCCATATCTGCCTTTAAAGGGAAGAAAAAAACCATACTGGTCCCATGAACTGTTGACGTCGTAATACCCTCAATACGTTTTAGTTGGTGAGATTTCCTGTAGCTAAGCAGATCGTTATATCTTCAGAACATGCTGACACAAACCCCTTGTGTTCCTTTTTTCCTCTCAGTTATACAAAGGACGCATCAATGCCACCAGCCACATGATCCAGCATCCCATGTATGGAGCAGGCCACAAGTACCGCACCCTCCATCTGCCCATCTCCACCACGCTGGCTGAAGTCCTGGACCGGGTGTCTGGTATGTTCCAATACAGAAAACCTTCTACTCCAGGTAGTATTGGTCACGTTTGAGAGGGCTTTGGTTACATGCAGGTAAACAGTCAATGTGGAGAGCAAAAGAGGCAGAACTCTTTGCCTAAAATGCAATCTCAGAATCCAATTTTTGCGACGATTTGGCTTTTTATTCATTTTCATTTATTTGTCAGCATTCATATGCAGCTATCGGTTTATAGAGATCAGCCAACATGTCGCCTGGACCTTAAACTCCAACAAAAGTATGGGTATGGGATCTCGGTAGCTCAACTGGTTGAGCATGTGCCCCACGTACATAGGCTCAGTCCTTGCAGCCCGGCTGCGGGTTCCATTCCGACCTGCGGCCCTTTGCTGCATGTCATTCCCTGTCTCTCTCCCCTTTCCTGTCTTTAGCAGTCCTGTCCAATAAAGGCCTACAATTCTTTAAAAAAAAAAGTAACTACTCGGACTGTAAACAGTCACTGGCTCACAGAAGAGGAAATCGGCCCGGATATCCTCTGGCTACACCTGAACCTCAGAAATATTAGCCGTTAGCCCCAGAGGCTAAATGGTCATCAGACAGATAGCCGATGTGTGATAGTATCACATTGTCACAAATTGCATATCTGCGTGTCTCGAGATAAATACCAGGATAAGAAAAATCAATAAAAACATGCATTTGTTACTCCACCCGCAAAACCTGACCCTGAAACCCTCATTTGAGAAGTTTAGGGGGAGCTCTAAAATGGCCAATGCTTATTTTTACAATAAATAATTCCTGAAAGGAATATGTAACCCATCTGATTTCATGCCATCTTCTGTTGATCTGAATAGACACACCCAGCATTACAGCCAAGCTGATCAGTGAGCAGAAGGAGGACAAGGAGAAGAAGAATCATGAAGAGAAGGAAAAGATGAAAGCAGACAGTGGCTTCCAGGACAACTACAGTGTTGTTGTGGCCTCAGGTACTTGAATCTGTTCCTTACACACCCCTTGTCCAATGGCAACCCAGCCATCAGCTCATCAGCCAACCCGGGATGGCTGCTGGATCTTATCCCACTGACAGCATGCCAATCGGATTGAAAAGGCAATTGTGTAGATTGTTTACCCATGGTAAACAACATGAACTTCAGCCACATGCCAAATGGTTAATCCAACACTAGGTCTGTAACAATATGTGTATTTGTCCCAAACGTTTTGTTGTTTGTTGCAGGACTTTTGGTTTGGCATGCTACATTGGTTAGGTACGCCAAAATAATCTATTAATGTCCTCTACTCGCACACGCAAAACAGAAATTCTGGAGTGTTTTGGCGGTGTACTAGTTGTTGTCTATCAGCTGTATCATGCTGGTTGGCTTTGCCAGATTACCCGGGTTAGTCAAACTCAGTGGACAAGAATTTGTTCTAAACTGTATGCCCACATTGTTCATCTGAAGTTGGGTACGTTTGTGGATACACTTCACGAAACAAAAACAGATTGAAAGTCGAGTCATTCTCCCCTCGATGTTCTGGCAGCCAAAATAATAACTGCTACGGAGTGTTTATTACTGCATATATATGACCAATCTCGAATCTAACGAATACCAAATTAAAGCAGATGGTCAAAGTGATTGAACCACATGTGCATCTCAGTCAGTCTGTTGTGCCTGCCCTGTATAAAGGAACGCAGGCTGCAGCCCAGTTCAGGAATTATCAACAAGGCACAGTCTTATGATGCAGGATAACAGAAGTTTTCTTAAAACTTGGTGGAAGGGTGTAACATGGGCCAAAGAAAATCCCAATGTCACGGCAGCTGGTGGTTTAAACTTTAACCCTATATGAAGAGAATGGTGTGAGCGGGTGGTTAAGAAAATAAACTGCAGGTCCAGGGATTTAGCCAGCGCTAACCAGAAGGATGGAGTCAACAAATGAAGTTGAAAAGAAGATTAAAGCAGGTCAAACCGCTCGCTGACTGCATAGTCCGCTCCAACAGAGTTCCTCATTCTCGTGAAATGGACAGAGAGGAGAAGCAGTCCAGGCAGAGTAACAGTCTCTTTAGAAACTCCACTTTGACACATCACAGTGCTGTCTACAGTTACTGTGGTGTGTTCCTGATGTCAGCAGCTTTTCCCTCATCACCTTCTCACAGAACTTCATCTGAATATACTCTCCGTACTCCACCAACAGTTACTGATGTGCTGGCGGCAGCGCTCTTTTATCAAACCAATCACTAAAACAAAGGGGTGGCCAATAAGCCACGACTGAATGTTTATACTTTTCAAAAAAAGTTATTTTCTGCATTTTCTATGTTTTTCCTGTTCTACGGAAGATGTACTGAACCATGATCCTAAAAACCAAGGTACATACCGAACCGTGGATTGTGTGTACCATTACCATTGGTACCTCTTAAAGGAATCCTCTTCCATTGAGTTGAATAAGGATTTTTATTCAAAGATAAAAAAACAATGCTTTATACTTAATTCTTAATATAGGCATCCACATTGTGTACTTGAAGCACACATTTCAAAATGTCAAATGTAACTTGGACTTACTGAGAATTTGGTCTTTTTGGTGAAGTTGATCTGTTTCAGAGATCACACATAGCAGTGGTTTGGCATTACAATGATCAGATGTATGTAATGCTGGCACAATAACTAAGCTTTTGGTAATATTAACATGTATCTCTATTGCTGTTTGTCATCGTCTAACAGGCCTGTGATGTTTCCATGTTGTCTGTGTCTGTCATCAGGCTTGAAGTCCCAGTCCAAGCGAGCTCTTTCAACCCCTCCCAGACCTCCATCGAGGAGGGGTCGTGTGATGAGTGACAAGTTGACTGCTTCGTCTGGTGTGGACCCTTCAGCCAAAACCATCAGTGTGCCTGTCTTCCACCTCTACCACAAGCTGCTTCCAGGTACCACATATAGAAGTGCAAGCTTAACATGTTGACTCACATCTGGCAGCAGGACATCGAGGGGTCTGAATTAAAATACTGCAATTAAGCAGCCAAAGTTGAGGTAATAATGAAGTGAATCTCCCCTCCAGGTCAGCCCCTCCCACCTGAGATGACCCTGGCCCAGCTACTGACACTCCTGTACGACCGCAAACTGCCACAGGGCTACCAGTCCATCAACCTGACAGTCAAACTGGGCTCCAAAGTCATCTCTGACCCTGGCCTTTCCAAGACAGACTCCTTCAAGAGGCTACGCACTGAGAAAGGTACCAGAAACGGTTCCTATGTTTAAATCATTTTCATCCATCCATCCATGGTCATTCTCTTATCTGGGGTTGGGTCGCGGGGGTAGCAGCTCCAGCAGGGGACCCCAAACTTCCCTTTCCCGAGCCACATTAACCAGCTCTGACTGGGGTATCCCGAGGCGTTCCCAGGCCAGGGTGGAGATATAATCCCTAGTAGCCCCAGTGGCTACTACGGTCCGCCTGCATCACAATTTAATGGAGTTGTACTCAACTCACATCACCTGGTCTTTTCCTCGGGCTGCTTTGGAAGAAAAGCTTTGAGTCTAAAAGGTTGTGGAGTGGTTTTGAGTTTACTTCTTTCTCTCAGGGAATTGAAGCGTTTTGATCTTTAGATGTTGCTTTTGTAAACTCTTCTTGGGATTGTTATATGTTAATGTAGATTTCATGTATGTACAATGGCATATATAAAAAGATTGTGTTATTCAAGTGATGCTGTGCTGGATATTTTGGCATTAGGAAGTGTGTTAATAGTTTAATTTGAAGACATTTACTTGGACTTGCGCTATCCAGTGAGACGGATAATAAAAAACACTGTTGCTGAAGGAGATTTAGTGAGGTTGTTGCTGGGATCAAACCGCTGACCCTCCTTTAGACAGAAGACAACACTGCCTCTCCACAGATTGGAGGACTGGTTATATTTAGCTATCTGATTCTGCAGGCTTGAGGGTCAGCTCTAGGTCGGATTAATTGTTAACATCAATGTCTTGTTTTGATGGTCTAAGCACTGGTGCATCTGCAGAACTGGTGTCCTGTCCATGATCCATAGTTTCACTTTTAAAACTAGTCTCATTTGTTTGGATGAGTACTGTGATGTATGATTGGGTAATTCGGTATCATAGATGTGGTACTTCAAAGGACCAAATTGAATGTATCATCGGCGTGTATTTTTTTTCTCAGGTGCACAGGTGGAAGTAATGACTCTACTCTGCTTTATTTTAGTGTCCCAGTTACCAAGAGAACCCCTTGCATTTCCTTTTCTTTTTTTCTCACCACAAGTGTCCTAAACTTATGTTAAACAGGTAGTCCTGAACCTCTCTGTGCCTGGACCAGCCTAACAGTAATATAAAAGTTTACTAGTGGGGTAACGGACTGTAGTTGATCTGTACGGATCCACTCCTACGGTTCAGCACATGTGTAAACTGTGGATTCATTGCAAAGTTAAACCATCATAGTGTACATACAGTTTTAGTGCTGTTGTTTTGTGATTGGGGTTCAGCAGTTGGCTAACGTTACCTGCTCTGTGTTGTTTGCATTTCTTTAAACCGATCACAATCGTCTTGGGCGGAATGTGTTTAGCTTCTGTACTGTGAGGTGTTTCCCAGGAAAACAGAATGAAAGAGCACTAAATCAAATCCTTCGCATTTGTTTGAAACACTAAAAATTGGGCGGACCTGTTGTTGTTGTTGTTAGATCAGTAGGAGGACGAGTGATGAAAGGGAAACGTTGCTGATTTTCAACAGCGCCCAGCCTCCCTTCTTGCTGCCAGCTTAGCGCCAGCATCCGGCAGCCGAACGCAGCCCTCCATCTGTGCATAGCTGCCGTTAGCAGTCTGTGCTGCACTGACGCAGAGCGGATAGACGTTCGGCAACGTTTCCACATTATACAGTGCCTTGCGAAAGTATTCGGCTCCCTTGAACTTTTCGACCTTTTGCCACATTTCAGGCTTCAAACATAAAGATATAAAACTGTCATTTTTTGTGAAGAATCAACAAGTGGGACACAATCATGAAGTGGAACGACATTTATTGGATATTTCAAACTTTAACAGATAAAAAACTGAAAAATTGGGCGTGTAAAATGATTCAAAAAACCTTTACTTTCAGTGCAGCAAACTCTCTCCAGAAGTTCAGTGAGGATCTCTGAATGATCCAATGTTGACCTAAATGACTAATGATGAAAAATACAATCCACCTGTGTGTAATCAAGTCTCCGTATAAATGCACCTGCTCTGTGATAGTCTCAGAGGTCCGTTTAAAGAGCAGAGAGCATCATGAAGAACAAGGAACACACCAGGCAGGTCCCAGATACTGTTGTGGAGAAGTTTAAAGCCGGATTTGGATACAAAAAGATTTCCCAAGCTTTAAACATCCCAAGGAGCACTGTGCAAGCGATAATATTGAAATGGAAGGAGTATCAGACCACTGCAAATCTACGAAGACCCGGCCGTCCCTCTAAACTTTCAGCTCATACAAGGAGAAGACTGATCAGAGATGCAGCCAAGAGGCCCATGATCACTCTGGATGAACTGCAGAGATCTACAGCTGAGGTGGGAGACTCTGTCCATAGGACAACAATCAGTCGTATACTGCACAAATCTGGCCTTTATGGAAGAGTGGCAAGAAGAAAGCCATCTCTTAAAGATATCCATAAAAAGTGTTGTTTAAAGTTTGCCACAAGCCACCTGGGAGACACACCAAACATGTGGAAGAAGGTGCTCTGGTCAGATGAAACCAAAATCAAACTTTTTGGCAACAATGCAAAACGTTATGTTTGGCGTAAAAGCAACACAGCTCATCACCCTGAACACACCATTCCCACTGTCAAACATGGTGGTGGAAGCATCATGGTTTGGGCCTGCTTTTCTTCAGCAGAGACAGGGAAGATGGTTCAAATTGATGGGAAGATGGATGGAGCCAAATACAGGACCATTCTGGAAGAAAACCTGATGGAGTCTGCAAAAGACCTGAGACTGGGACGGAGATTTGTCTTCCAACAAGACAATGATCCAAAACATAAAGCAAAATCTACAATGGAATGGTTCACAAATAAACATATCCAGGTGTTAGAATGGCCAAGTCAAAGTCCAGACCTGAATCCAATTGAGAATCTGTGGAAAGAACTGAAAACTGCTGTTCACAAACGCTCTCCATCCAACCTCACTGAGCTCCAGCTGTTTTTCAAGGAGGAATGGGCAAAACTGATAGAGACATACCCCAAGAGACTTACAGCTGTAATCACAGCAAAAGGTGGCGCTACAATTTTTCAGTTTTTTTATCTGTTAAAACAGTTTGAAATATCCAATAAATTTCGTTCCACTTCATGATTGTGTCCCACTTGTTGTTGATTCTTCACAAAAAATTACAGTTTTATATCTTTATGTTTTGAAGCCTGAAATGTGGCAAAAGGTCGAAAAGTTCAAGGGGGCCGAATACTTTCACAAGGCACTGTATATTAACAGCCGCAACAGCGTGGTATTGTTTGTGTCAACACTGTCACAACCACTGTCGCTGCTGCCAGCTAGCTAATGAATAGGGCTGGGACAATATGTGTTTATCCCGATTCAATTCTTTGACGATGCGTGGCTGCCGATTGGATTTGTTTTGCGATTTTTCGTTTATATAGTCATATATTGTGATTCTAAAAGTATTGCGATTCAATAGTATTGAGTATTGTATATTTATTGTATATTGTCTTTAACAAAAAACAAATATATCATGAGACATTTCTAAAAACTAAAATTTTTTTAAAAGATTGCACATCACATGTCAGTCTGACATTTATTTACTTTGTAAAGAAGAACATAACATGGACCTTCTGCTTTTCCTGCTTTCCCTCTGTTCTGCTGGAAACAGATATGATGTCGCCCTCAGCAATAACATAAAATATTTAGGTCAATTATTGCTAAAAAAAAAAAGAATACATTTTAAATATCACAATACATAAGATTTTTTTTTTCACATCTCAGTAATAGATGGTGTATATTGCATACACTATATGACAGACTATGTTCTGCATTAAAACAAATTCTCATTTCAGTGATGGGACTCTTCTCCCAGTAGCCTTCAGGTTACAAACAGAAACAGTGCTAACAAGTGTCCCAGATGGCAGACTGTGCATGAACATACAACAGGTCCTCTGTTTGCTCTCCTTGCAGTGGACCACTGTGACATGCTGAACAGCTGTCCTGAGGACGAACCAATGGCAGCCAGTGAAGAGTGTCTGGATGCTGCCACTGACGAGTCCCTGCTGGAGACCAACCCTATCCAGTCCCCGCTGCAGGTCTTTGCAGGCATGGGCGGCTTGGCCCTCATCGCAGAGAGGCTACCCATGCTCTACCCCGATGTCATTCAGCAGGTGCGACTTGAAGCCTGACATAGGCATGCATGATCAAAGTACCATTACAGTACGGGGCTCAAATAGGGGTAAAATAAATCCTCACCAAAGCATGTTCTAAAACAGGTCCTAACTAGAAACCAAGGACAATAAAGTGCACTTCCATTTATTGTGCATTAAACTGTATGGATCTACATGTGTTACTGTTTTAGACAAAAACAGTAACTAACGTACTATGTTGTGTTTTCATTTATACACGGTGGAATTATTTTTTTGTGACCGGAACAAACTGTCAGTTCATCAGGTTTGGCAAATACACTTTACACAGAAAATCCTTCTCATCAATGATTTGAATTATAGAAATAATTTTAATACTTATTGGGTATTTTGTATCTTTTCTTTTTCTTTTAATTGTTTGGCTCTTCCAATATGTTTTGATGCCATTGCTGGTGTTGTTTGTTAAAATTAAGAATGTCACAGATATATTAGTGAAGGACATGTTATTTGCAGTTCAGCTCTCGCACACCAAATGTGCTCAAATTGACAAAAAATTCTGTTTGTTTGTTAGGATGATATTAAAACATATTTTGACTTAACAATCCTAAAAACTATAACTATATATATTTTTTTGGGATCTGTAGCTCAGTAGCTTCTTAAATGTGAATATTTTCATCTGTGAACTGTAATGTCTTTGGGTTTAGGAGACATTTCATCTTGGGCTCTAGGACAATATGATGGACTTTTTCTTACTATGTTCAGAATTTTTTTTATGACCAAATGAATAATCATGAAAATAATTGGCAGATTCATCAATAATGACAGATAATGATAATTTTTACACATGAAGTGGAACAGTTTTGTATTTTATAGTTATAGTATGTAGAGAAGCCAGCCTCCTCTCCCTCGGGCTTGAATTGGCCATATCATGAAACTGCAATGTTCCTGCTTTCCTAAATTCACCTGTCAGCATTGTCTCAGATTCCCGGGAACCTTTGCCAAAGTTACCCTCTGTTCTCCCGGATGGCCGTTCACAGGTCAGCGCCCCGGTGGTGGCCTCGGCCACACAGGAGAAGCCCAAGGACAGCGACCAGTTTGAGTGGGTAACTATCGAGCAGTCGGGCGAGCTAGTGTACGAGGCGCCAGAATCCATCGCCGCCGAGCCTCCACCCATCAACAAGCAGCAGTCTCATTCGTCCTCGTCATCATCCTCCTCGGTGCAGACCATGTCCCCCATCCCGGCCCACTCGCTGGCGGCCTTTGGCCTGTTCCTGCGCCTGCCCGGCTATGCAGAGGTGCTGCTGAAGGAGAGGAAGCACGCCCAGTGTCTACTGCGCCTGGTGCTGGGCGTCACAGACGATGGAGAGGGCAGTAAGTCTGACAGCACTGCGCATTACACACATTCCACAGCTCCTAATCCTCTGGTCTTTGTTTCTTGTGTGTCTCATGTCATAAATATTAGTATGTACAACTTTGTAACAGCCCCTACTGCTGCTCATATCATCTAATCAAATGAGTGAGATGGTCTGAGAGGAATCTTATATCAACATTTCTCGCTGGTACTGAGAATACATCGTTAGTGATTGATGTCAGAATATTTTTCCATCATGGTCACACAGCACATCAGGTCGCAGCTAGAGAGGCACATAAGGAATAACAATCGTCATTATTCACCTAACTGGTGTTTCTTAACATTTAAGCAGACACACACACTTAATAACTTGCTGTGTCAAGGCATGGGTCACTCACTACAAACAGTAAAATGATTACATCGCAGAATTACATTGTCATCAGATGATGAAATTTAATATACATTCCACCTAATGCTATACAACATGATTAATGTATTCAAGTGTTTTTCTCATACAGAATTAAAATTGTCACAGTGTTAAATTTACTGTTAGGTGCACTAACCAAACCAGAACAATATGCTCAAATGCCCTTTTTCCACCAAAATGTGCGTGTCTCTATGCAGGTTTTAGGAGCACTGGTAAACCTGCTTAAAATAGCTGATAGCCTCCTTTCCCATTGCCAGAAGACGAGCATGGCTGTCTTTTTTTTTTTTCTGGTGTGTCACAAACGCGCAGGGAAACGGGTGTCATTAACTTTTCCTGCTACAGCTTTCCGATGCAAACACAAAGGGAAAGGGTAATGAGTCTCTCAATTCAGTTGTCTGCTCCGGCCTCCTCTTAGGTCATATCCTGCAGTCTCCTTCAGCCAACGTGTTGCCCACGCTGCCGTTTCACGTGCTGCGAGCGTTGTTCAGCAGCACTCCTCTGACCACTGACGACGGCGTTCTGCTACGGCGCATGGCTCTGGAGATCGGGGCCATCCACCTCATCCTGGCCTGTCTGTCGGCTCTCAGCCACCACGCCCCCCGCAACCCCAACGCCAGCACCAGTGTGTCTGAGGTAAGGCCTGCAGCGCGCGGACACACACACACACACACACACACACACACACACACACACACACACACACACACACACACACACACACACACACACACACACACACACACACATTATCTGGGTGAAAAGTTGTTGTTTTTACGTGGTATCTGGTCAGTGCATCAGATAAGCTTTTTAGGCAGTATCAGAGTCTGTTTTGACACTGGTATGGGAACTACTCTGTCTGTGTTGTTGAGCTGCCAACATTTATGAACTGACATTTGCTGGCTTGGTTGTGGGAAGCCATTTTCTAGAACCTGTCTAAAAGAGGGTATATATGTTTTGAACCAGGCCTGGCTTGTTTGTTTTGTTGTTGTGGTGACATATCCAGTCTCATGCTCGCGCCCTGTCCCCCCCCTGTGTGGATTTATGGATTTGTCAAAGCTGAGGACGTTGATCATGGGACAGATGACTTGTATGTGAGCCAAAGACTTGTCACTGTGGTGGTGGCTGTCCTTGAGACCCCCAATCCATGTGCTTCAAATGGAGCACATTTGCTAATGAATGTTATTCAAGAACAGAGAACATATACCTACTGTATCTTTTATTCTCTCCAATAGTTGCCAGTGTGCAGTGTTACATGTTACATACCAGTCAAATGCAGCCTTTGTGTTATTACACAGCCACATTTTTAATACACTGGCAGCCACTTTCCTTAAAAACATAGAAGGAAAATATCCAAAATAAAGTATAAATGAAGTGGTCAGAAATCCCCGACCTTGTCCCATCCTTGTCCCGTACATTATCTCATGTCTGTGTCTGTGTTGACAGCCGCAGATATCCAGTTGTCACGGTGGGGGGACCAGTGAGGAGCAGCAGCTGTACTGGGCTAAAGGAACTGGTTTTGGGACTGGATCTACCGCCTCAGGCTGGGACGTGGAGCAGGCCCTCACCAAACAACGGCTAGAAGAGGAGCACGTCACCTGTCTTCTGCAGGCAAGTCTACCCATCAATGTCACATCTTTTTTAAATCAAGATTTGTAGAAATATGGTGACCCTTTAGCTTTACTTAGGACTTTCAAATTAGCCCATCAACACGTTGTGTTATAATACAAACAACATTATTGTGTCTATATTTACCTGGTTATCTTGCTGAGCAGCTGAATTGCCTTTTGGGTCTTTGTGGCCCTGGAATCTGCCTATCTGGCAGTGCTTACTCCCAGGCTTTGAGCATGTTGCAGGTGATTACTTTCCAAAGAGTTTGGATCCCTATGGCATGCCACAACTTGAACAGAGCCCTTAATATGGGTCCTGCTATATTTGCCTTCTGAACAAAATTACCTCAAATGTCTTCATTAGGATAAAGGTCAATTTGTCCTGAACAGAGAGTTAGTATTTGGTCCGTAGCCAAGTGTACAATGGTGACAGCATGGTCAGAGACAGACTGTCCCAGTTTTGTCCTATTCCAGAGCAGGTCATGTCAAATCTGGACTTATGTGTGTCAATTTAAACAAGGTGGACCAGTTTTATTCGTAATTGGTCTTAAAGGATGTCTACATTGTTTTGGATCACTAGGTCTTGGCAAGTTATATCAACCCAGCAGGCTCCAGCAGCCCCCACAGTGCTGATGGCTCTTCAGCAGACAGCAGAGCCCAGAACAGCTCGGCGCTGCCAGCTGTGCTGCAGGAGCTGTTGAGTCAGTCCTGCCTCATCCCTGCCATGTCCTCCTACCTACGCAACGACTCAGGTAGGTTCCCTGTTTTTACAAATGAAGGGTAAGACACACATCTAGCAAGGCTGAGAACACTGTGTTATACATTGGGTTCCACTGGTTGGCAAATCAGAAATGCTTTAAACCTCTATGTAATTCAATAGAATAGAGTTTTCACAGAGAGCACGTATTTAGGTAATTTATGGGTGGCTCTCAAAATCTGATCAAGCAACGGTCAAGTGCTCATTACAGCCCGGTGCCTGTCATTTTTGGGTGTAATGTTATGTTGTTATTGGTGGGAGTTAGCTCGCTCGATGACTAATCAATAACCAAGAAAGAGCTAGAGGGGTTTAGTACCAAAAAGAGAGTTGGAATTTCCAGGTATGTGCGACACCTTTAGCTAACTGATCTGGGCCCGGGGGTGTCCCCCATATCAAACAGAGCAAAAGCATTGTCATGGAATCTGGCAATGGCACAACACGAAACAAGTGAATGGTTACTGGAGAAAAAGATGTTCTTTGCATCATGGCAGAAAATGGTTTATGGAAAATGTGCTTGTGAAAACATAACATGCCACTGGTATTCAAAAGACTTCCATTCCCCACTATAGTCTTTTATTATTTCTATGTAACTTCAGCCAATATATGAGAGACCAAGGTGTGGACCAAAGGAGCTGTCTAAGATGGTGGTGGAGGTTCTTCATTAAGTTATATTAAAGGAGAATTCCACTCGATTCCAACCCGTAGCTCTGTTGTCTGTAAATGTGGAGTGCTGTCAGTATTGAGAAAAATTAAACCAATCGGTGCTGCCTACACCGTGTTATCCTCTCTCTGTGTGTGGATGGTGGTTTGTTGCTAAAAGAAGCAGCAGATGGAGCTACAGCATCTTAGGCTGAGGCTGTGTATGTCTTACTGTTAAATCCCACTCAAGTCCCAGTAGTATACGTTTAAACTGAGACACCATCCAATCATAATTTCTTTTTTCATACTCAAGAATGAAAAGACTAGTCCTTCCACTTTGATTAGTCATAGTTTTGTTGTAATTAGTGTTCTCAAAGGTTTTTCAGAGTGATGTAGGAGTGTGGAGTCTTTAATAAGAGCTTGTTGTCTCAGTGCAGTACAATATGATCCATATATCTTTAACTCTGTGGGTTCAATGCTGTGTAGGTTTAAGTGGTATGGTGCAGCTTTTGCACATGCTCAGTAATCCCTCAGTCAGTCAGACCTTTGGCTGAGCAGCAGAGCTCTCTGTACACAGTGGGGTTCAGCACCGGTCAGGTCAGTCCACTGCCTCTATCCTGCCTCGGCTCCTCAGGGACCTGCTGGTTATTGGTGCTGGGCTGACCCTTTGTAGTCTGGCTGCAGCGGAGCTTAAAACTACTCTCTCATGGTTGTCACATTTAAGCCACAGAGTGAGCAAAGGAACAAACCACAAACAGTACTTTAGTCCATTACCAGGAGGGTGTGCTATATGGAAAAGGAAATGGCATCCAATTCTGTTAGATCTTTTTTTAAAGCTTATTTCTCTAAACAATTTTAGTAGAACTTTCCTCCAATAATGTAAACGGGAAACAAAGTTAACAGCAATTAACTCAAGGTCCACTTACTTGCTTTTTCTGACGCTTTCAACTTCATCTCATCAGCTCCATACTCTAGTGTAGACACTGTGATGTGGTTAAAAGCTTTTCATAAAAGCTAGTAATGGACCTTGAGTTAAGACACTTTTTTTTTTTTTTTTTTTTTTTTTGGGGGGGGGGGAGTCAAACTACTACTACAATTTTGGCTCACTCTCAATGAGTTAAACTTCTATCTCTTTTGACAAAATAATCTTATCTCAAGATTGAGTCAACTCAACCTATAAATTGAGATTCATTTGTCAAACTACTGCAGCTTTTCTCTCTCGCATATGAATGCAGCCACATAGCCAACTATCCAGCTATCTGTTTTAGGTGGCTGAGCTATAAAATCTGAAGTTGGAAAAAAGGTAATACATTTCAATATATCGCAGAATATTTCAATATGTTTAAAATCACAATAACATGGTATCGTGATGATATTGTATCGTGAGGCCTCTGGTGATTCCCAGCCCTATAAACTAGCTACAGCTGTAGTGATCCAGGGGTGAAATTCTAATGCAGTCATTATCCAGAGAACTATTCCTAGCAGTTTCCATTTGCTCTCTGTGTTGAGTTTGGATAGAACTGATTCCATGCAGTAAGAGACCTGCAGAACTTAGCGTCAGTGTTTCCACCTCCCATTACCACTGTGTGCTGTGGCTTATCAGCCCAGAGCCATAGCTCTTGGAGTATCTCGCTGTGTGCATGCTAGTGTATGCTAATGTACCCCTGGTCTCATAATTAAATAACAGCTGATAAAAAGCATTGTGAGTGTTGTAATTGGTCCTCATTATCTGGTAAATGCCCCTGACACACAGTTACATGTGTGTAAGTGCTATATGAACTTAATAGCCCCTTGTTTGATTATGTATCACCACATGGTCTGTTGAAGCATAGCCTTACTGATGACACATTTTTCTTTTTAAAAGCTATGCATTTACCACTTAATTCAATAACAAATACCATAATACTGTGCTAACTAGCTTGTTGCATGCAGCTAATTAGAGTCATGGTGCATCCAGTGGAATGAAATGTGGGGGCATCGGACCACCTTATGTATGAGAGCCAGTTGCCCAGAAGCTCTGAGCTGTCAATAAATGTCACCTGACCTGACAGCCCGCCTGCTTCTTTAAATTGCTGGTAGTGGGTAAAAGAAGAAGAGCTTCTGTTTAATCAAGTGTGTGTACATGTTATCATCTGCATTGGTTGCAGTTTGCATGGCTGGTCAGAAAAAGAGTGACGCCATGTTGTTGCCTTTGCTTTTGAGCACACACATCACCATCTCTGGTTAGTTTGTTCTAAATTTGATATAAGATTTCCACTAGAGCCTGACCCTTTAATAATCAGCAGCCCAAATTATCTGCAGATATTAGCTTATCACAGATATATTCTATTATGTTTGCATAATATGGCTAATGTGTAAAAACAAATGCAAAAGTGGGAAACCTATGTTAAGAAACCGTGTCACCATCACATAGTTTGTCCACCAGAGATTACTGACGATGTATTTTGAAACTATAAAATGAGCCACTCACCGCAAATCTACCAAACGTATGGGATCCATACCAAATATGTTTTGGAAATTTGTGTTCATGTAAAACAAACAGGATATTGTGTAACAAATATTGGCCAATATACAGTACCAGTCAATAGTTTGGACACACTTTCTCATTCACTTGAATGGGGAAGCGTGTCCAAAGTTTTGACTGGTACTGTATTGTAATTGGATTTTTTTGAACTCTCACAATAAGCTGCCTCCTTCAGATCTGTGGAGATCAGGAGGCTCCTGAGCTCCCTGAGGAACAGGAATCCCTGAATAAACCTGCTCTTCTTTACTCAACCATACACCCTGTTAACTCCACCAAGGCCATAATGGTACAGACTGCTGTACGTCTTTATGCTCACATACGTAGCTTACTTCAAATGGAAATATTCAGCTCTAGGTCAAGGGCAGTCCAAAACACAAAGTCCATATTCTGGAGGAGATTAAAACTTGTAACTAAACAGTTGAGATAAAAAGGGGGGTTCAGAGTGTCCACTGTGACTTACTAACCCAACTTTTTATTCCGCCCTTTTAGTTTTGTTTTTGCCAAAATATACTTGGTTTAAAAAAATCAAGGTTTTCATCCTGGGTTTTTTTGCTGTCAGAGGACACTTTGCAGCATAATTTAGTAGTATCTGAAAAGGTGCAAGGAAAGGCTTTCTGTATGGGCTGCCGATTACACAACAGATCAGCAAAAATTCAAAAGGGGTTTGAAAGAAATATATGTAATTTAAACAAAACAGTTAATGATTAGAAAAAGCTTACCTGTAGCTGTAGATGTTCTCAAGTCTGGCTCTCCTAATGCTTTTGGTATGGGCTTTCTAAGTAGAATTGTACATTGGTGTAAGTCGGTTCATATCAATCAGGTGAGCTCAAAAGCTGAAATTGTTCCATTACTCCTGGCACCTCTCGAGCACCCCACAGAGCTGGTAAAACTCAGAAACCAGAGCTCTTTGTACACAAATACTCTGACCCAATTTAGGCTACATCAGCACTAATACATTTTCACTTTTAAACGGCATTTTGAAACAAAAACGATATCCGTTCACACAAGCCTCTTAGGCTCTGTATCAGAAATGACAACGCATATCACATAACCATTCAGATTCACCAGGTGTGTGCGTGCCGGTGTAAACAGGAAGCAGATTGTCTGATGTTACTCTGCGGTTGAAAATCATGGATGTAGAAGTTCAAAACAGAGAAAATACTTTGGAGAAAGAACAACATTTGTGAAAAGTAAGAGCAGGGATTTATCATCTTGGAATGATGATGAGGTGTAAATGTAGAAAAAAAGATTAATTTTTTTTAACCAAAACATAAAAGTGTAGATGTAGCCTTAAACACAAGAGAACCAAGGAACTTGACAATTAATAGTTCAGGTCTGTAGTTAACACTGGCGTCAGTGTGGGGGGATCAAACACTTGGTCTCTCTAGACAGGATTAAATTCACTGCAACACCATTATCACCCCACCTCCCTTAGAGAAATAAAGCCCTCCCACCTGGAGCCTCATTTCTCCCAACTACCACCAACACTTTTTATTTGCCCTTTAGTCTTACCTTGCCTACCAGCACTCAGGCCTTTATTTCTAGCTGCTGTTCCCCCTTCAGCCCCATCAGCGTAGCTCCACATTAATCATCTGTGCCTTGGCTAAGCCTTTTGGGATACATTACAGTTTCCCTCCATCGCTTGGCACTCCATCACAGGAAGCTAAGCCATTAGAGCAGGTAATACCTTTGAATGTCACCACAAAACTAATTTATCTTAATTGAAGAATGAACTTCTTGCATGTTTTGTTTGACACTAATTGGTTTCTAAATCTGATTTGGGATTTTTTTTATGTTTGTATTATATTTAGCATTACATCCCTTCCGTTTGGCACCTTGATTGTCCTTTTTAAGATTTAAAGTAAATCTCAGCTGCAGCAGGTGACACCATTTAGGTAATGGCTATTTTGGTCCATCAATCATGTTGAGTGGGCGTGTGCATGATGTTGGAGGGTAATCTGAACATGACTTGCCTGTTTGAGAGTGGTTGGTAATGATTCATCACTCCAGATGTGATAGAGACCATGGGGAACAGAAGGCAATCCGTGCACTGCTGGACAGCCGTTTGTGTGTTTACGGAGCTCCCCTGCCGTTTGTGTGTCTGTGTGAACAGTGGGGTTTCATTAGTAAAGGCTTCGGATTATTTGTTCAATTTTTCATTTACAATTTCAGAGAAACCCAGCCTGGTAAGAAAAGAATGGTATTGACAGAAGTGCTTGACCTCACGCACAGAAAAGGAGTTTTATGTACAGACTCCAACACACCTTCATTCATTACCACTTCTTCCCTGTGGATTTGTAATGTATTGCTGCTCACCCGTGGAAATGTTGTTTTTATTACCACAGGCTTTTCTCCTTCCAGTTGAAATGGGTAGGTAGGCTCTTTCAAGTGAGTGGGGGTAGGAGGTGGGGTGCCACCACCAGTGATCATCATTGTAATTACCAAAGTCATGGTGTGCTTCTTCTCCCTGTCTGTGGCTTTCAGTTGGGATGTAGCATGCGTCAGCCAGCAGGGGTAAACCTTTTTTTATGCGATTACGAACATACAACCAGGAAGATGCCTTTTGATTCCCAATCGGCTTCTGAGAAGCCTAACTTTTCATTAAAGCATGACTCCTACTGCTGCATATGTAATTAAATAACCCCTGTGATGATCCTCCCTCTTTCTCAATTATCCTTTCACACTCACTCTTTGGGCTTTCCCACAGATAAGGCTCAAGGCTATCCTTATTGATATGCTTTGATGTTTATTGTTTAAATATCCCCTATTGCACAATACATCTAGACTTTATTCAAATATACTGTATATAAAAACCCTTTTTGATACACGAAAAGGATTGGTGACACTACCCAGTAATAAACATGAACAAATCAATCAAGAAACTCTTCCAACCCCCCCTCCCACTCAGGAACTTCAAAATATGGACAGAGATGCAGAATAGAAGGATAGGCCCAGTTTCATCTTACATGTAAATCAGCTACATGATTTAATGACAAGTTGATCTCAATCTTTTATTTCTTGCTGATGTAACAGTGCTCTTTTTATTAAAAAAACATCTCCCCTTTTTAGAGTTTTCACATTTTGGAGGTTTCTTAAAGTAACATTTCTTGAAATTCATCCTCAACATGAGTTGTTGCACGTTTTTTCCTAAATAGAAATTGGTGTATTGTTGATGGTTATTATTTGTGGGTTGAGGGCATTTTTAAAACGGCAGGTATTTTTGGTCATGACAGTACTGCCCAGAGCCACGTTTCTTGGGAAGGGAACTCTTTTAACAGGGACTCTGAAGTTACAGTCAAACATTTTTTGCCCGAAGACTGATTTAGATATTAGTTAATGGCCGGTTAATCGGGCTAATTAATGCCATTTTGACATAATCTGCATCGGCAAATGCCTGTGTTCACAAGGCAGACCTATCTGCAAGCAGCCTTGTCAGTGTGGCTGCTGCAGAACAAAGTTAGCGCTCCCCTTGTGTCAGTCTCTCCATTGTACGGGCGGACTTCAGCGTCACGGTAGCCTTCAACCAGTTAAACTAACTCACAGGGCTCGAGGTGTAACTGAACATTTTCAAAATGTTTGTCAGTTTTCAGAACTATGCTGCGAGTTACGCTACAACTAAACTGATACAATGCGAACAATAACTTTAATAATAATATTAATTTAAGTTCAACAATGTTGTGTCTCGTTTGTTATTATTATTAAATTGTTTTATTGTATCAGATGCAAAAAAACGACATCAACATGATATCAGCATTAAATATCGGCTATTCACCGCCCTGCTCTCTAAATATTGGCATCGGCCATTGAAAAACCCATATAGGTAGACCACTATTGGATATGGTAGCCAATAGTGTCTTCAGGGAAGCTTCTCAGCATTGCTCTTACTTCTCTCTCTGCTTTTAATCATGTTGCCTAAAAGCCATTCAAGGCCAGTAGCAATTACAGTCCCACTAACTTAAAAAATAAGTCCACATAAATGGAAAGCCTCAGTGTTGTCCACAAGACTGTCTTGTTTGGCTAATCTTTCCAGTGAGTTCAGCAGTCCAAGAAAATGAGATCAAGTGGAAGTTTGTATTTCCTATCAGGCCACAGGGGGGTCAGTCCTGGCTGGGTGTTTGCTCATGTCCATCTGGCTCTGCTCACCCTGGTCCAAGCATATCCCTGTTTCTGCCATGTTTTCCAGCCCTTTGTTATCTCCCCGGCTCATGGCTGTGACTTGGCAGTATGGCTTCTTTGTCTTCAGCCTTATCCAGTCTGTCCAGTTTCCTCATCCTCTCTCTGGGGAAGATATTCATGTCACTACTGTACCCAACACGTGTCACTTTCTAATTGACCTGTCCTTCCAGACTGCTCACTTCATCCTTTTTTGAGGAAGTCTTTTCTGATGGCAGTCCTTTATGCTTTGGCACTTCACAGTGTGGTGTAGATGTAAACAAAAACAATTACAAAGAGGTTGAGGAATGTGCCAATGATTCCTAACATGGCCAAGATGGACTCCTCCTGCTCCTCCTTGACCTCCAGTGCCTGCACATCCTCAAGGGTGATGACTGTGGTGCCCATGATCCTGATGCTCACCTAACCTGGCAGGAGGACACTTATCTGGAATAAAATGAAATTATGGAGACCATGTCAGAAGTTGTCACACATGCATAGAAAGCAACAACAGAACTTCTAATTCAGGTCTGAATTAGCACGCTGCTTCCAAGGCTCAGCATTGTGTCTTTTGTCCTCCTGCTAATCTACCAGTTTCTGCACAAATCACAGTCCGAAACAGCTCTGGGTAAGGGCAGCCCTGCCAACATAATCCTCCCACCAGAAGGAAATCAATCGTTAATCAAACCAAACAATGGCCATGCCGAGCGGAGAGGAGATTAGTCTGTGAACACCAGTGTTTATGAGCTGTCATAGCTTAAAGCCAAGCTGCTTGACAACAGCGAGCTCGTAGTCACCTCTCACTCAGCCTCATCCTGGGATTATCTGCAATCAAACTGTTAAATTACCACCAGTAACGCTCAATGGCGTTCACCCGTGTCAAAATAAGCATGATTTATTGCTGCCATTTAGAGCCCCCTTACACCCTCACCTCTTTTCACATGCTGTTAATGATTAACCACCCCCCACCCCAGGTCCTTGTAAGTAGTTATTCTAAGCACAATTCCCACCTTCCCTATGGATGAGTCTTGGAAGGTAAAGAGCAGGAGATGGTGTTGTCTCCAAGAGAAATGTGTGAGCAGAAAGGTAAACAGGCTCATATGGGAATGGAATACAATCGTGCTCATCCCCTTGAACTCTCATGTCAACATGCAATATAGATGTCACTAAATTCACTGGAATTCAAGACATAAACGAAGGTATAAAGAAAAAGTGGCTTACCCTAAGGCGTCTAAGGTGTAAGACGCCATAATCCAGCATGCTTTTGGGATCTTCAGTGGAAAACCATGGCGTTAAAGGCATGCTACATGTGGAGAGAGGGAGAAGGGGGGAGAGAATGGCTATGTAGCTACAGTCCCAGTGCCTGCGAGCAACAGACAAAGTGACTGAGAGAGGAATAGGAGGTAGCAGTGCCACGGTGACTTTGCCGTGCTCAGCAGCGCTTCCAGTGAAAACCTTCTTGTGTCACTTCTCCACTCCTCCAGTCAATAGCGCCACCTCTCAGGTTCAGCAACCCACCCCCCCAACTTCCCTTTTGATTAAGTTCCCCCTCACAAGTCTTTGCAGTCTGTTTTTATCAGCGGATTTGCATTTCTGCTGCTAAAGCACTAGCAGCCTCTTTTGAGGGGCGAGGAGATACCCTCTCCCCATTTGCCCCCTCTAGCCTCCCTACCGTTCCTCCCATCCTTTGTCTACTTTCTCTCTTGAGTTCCTTGTCACTCCTTTTTCCAAAATTCCTCCACACAACGTCTCAACCTCCCTCCCCAGCTTATCAGTAAATCTACACACCCCCTCGTTCTGTAGTGTCTCTTCCGCTTGCTTGCTACTCCTCTAGGGAACAGTGCAATTAGTGCCTTTCAAAAAAGCCTCTTGCCCATCACTGAAGCCCCCATGCCAACACGGTGCATGATTATGTCTGTGGATTAGTTGATAATGTCTCGGTGACACCCAGCCTCCGCTGAGCTAGGTAAGAATGGGCACGTCTCTGAATTAGTAGAGTCTGGCATGTGATATTCCAGAAGAGGAGGAAAAGATGTAAAATCCCATAGAGCAGACGCCTGTAGAGAGGCAAAGGCAGCAGCAGACAGTCGCCGTGGCAAAATGGATCTACATCTACTGCCAGTGACAGCAGTGTTACGCTAGGTCTCCAACACCAGTTAGTCTCCGTGGGAGGAATGTGCATTGCATAACCAAGCAGAATGATGGCGAGGGAGGGAGGACGGATTCTGATGGCCGTGGCAATGGAGAATAAGAGGGGGAGAGGGAGGAGGAGGGAGGGGTAAACGACATTACTCATGCTTACTGTTGCCTTCTCTCCCACTGCTGTGGGGGCTGGTGGAGCACACACCCGTGCAGCTACCAGCTACTAAAAAAGGAGGTGAATTCAGCCCCACCGTACCACTCTGCTCTCAGTTCAGTCGAGCCCATCATCAGCTGCTGTTATTCTGGCAGACCTGGGGAGAGGGGAGGAGTGCAGGAGGAGGAGGGGGCAACAATAGGCAGCTGGGAAATAAAGTGGTCGAGGTTGGGTGTAAGACAAAGGGAGAGGCAGTGGGAAGATGTGAGGGTCTGTGCGTGCAGTTTGATATTTATCTCCAAATGCCTGCTGAGCTGTTTTTGCTCTTCTTTTGCTATACCCTCTGCTTTGTGAAATCTACATCACGATCTACGTCAGCACAAAGTTTAGTTACTTTTGGTTAGTTTCTGCCGGCTCCATGCTGAATTGTTGTGTATGTCAACAGGCCTCTGATCCGGTCAGCTCATTTCTCCCAGCATTATGACTCACTCTCACGTCTCTGTCCTTCTCTCTCCCTCACATCATCCTTGGGTTTTATTTCTGTTCAGGTGGGCTCAAATGTGCTCCTTCAGCCATAAGCCCAGGATAATGCCTTGTATGTACAAGATCCATTTAATTTAGAAGTCAACAAGGGGGCTGCTGGACAGGTATCACAATTATTGGTTTGATGTTGACATCATAACAGCTTAGTAAACGGACCTCAACATTCATAATGACTTAAACAGGCTTTAAGAGCTAATTAACAGAGACAGTGAAGCCATCTGTTCATGCTTGATTAATGCCATTTATGTCTCAAACTCCATTCTGCATGCTCTTCTTGCCACAGCAAATAATCACTGACAAACAGCAGGATTGAACTGCTTTTCAAGAGCTACAGGTTCACAATGGACAACCATAGATCAGAGCCAAATTTGGTGTAAAAATAAGTGAACACTATGAAGACATTGTCTTTATAGTGTTCTTCTTTTTTACTTAGGTTTTATACAAAGAAGTAAAAAATCAATTTCAAAAATTAAGGCCAGAATACACTG